>JAXGGA010008280.1:0-57831 GCA_038373865.1 Uloborus plumipes
ATTATAGATAATTTACTGATATCTTTATTTTCTAAGAAAGTAGGAAATAAAAAACTCCAGCAAGTTTTCCTACTAAGTTTTAAATCTAATTAAACGTAGCATATTGTTCAAAAAATCCTAATTTAGTTTTGAAATTGCTAAATTTATTCACGTAGAATACCTTCTGTTTCCATTAGGAGTCAATATTAACAGAGGAGGAATACGCTTTCTAGTGGAATACTCTCATCAAAATCGATTGTCTCAATTGAAATTAAATTCTCTGCAAACAATCGATTAGCGGATAAAGTTTAATTGAGGAGTCATTTGGGAAGTTTCAATTTGCCACCTGATTTGCGAAAACCATGCAAGCTTAAACTGATTTGGAGTGGACCAGTGAAACCTTCACATACCGATTAATTCAATATCACATACCGAATAACATTTTAACTTCGAATGCTTTCAACTATATGTTGCATACTAGGGATGCACCGATAAGCAAATTGGCCGATTACCGATTAATCGGCTGTTGATAATCGGCCGATTAATCGGCAGAGCCGATTAATGGTAAGGATGATTGTCTTTAATGCTATCAATTTTCCCATCACTGTTTTTTCTCTCTTATAGAATTTCGAGTTTGGAGATAGTAAGTAATTTATTTCTGAATGTTGATTTTTTTCCAATTTCCTAATTTTCACAAAATAATTTCACTGATTTATCAAATTTCTTAGAAAAAAATTTTCATATTATTGTCAATTCTATTACATTAACACATTGTTAATTATTTTAATTGGACATAAAAATTCAAAAAATAGGGGCGTGGGGTAGTCTGTGGGTAGCACTCCAATTTAGGAGTACTTTTAATTAAATTTTTTTAAATAATTGGTAGCAACTTAATTTAAGACTTTTATTCTTTGTGAAAACTAGAAGTTATTTAAAAGCACTGTGCTAAGGAGATAACTATCATCACATAAAAAATGTTGCAACATTGTCTATGATATTTATTCAAAGTAGGAGAATTATTTATTAAACACTTTATATCAACTGTGAGAATTATTATGACTGTTTATAAAATTATTTCTCATAGTTTCTTAGTTAAGGTATACTTTAAAGAATAATATTAAAAAAATAATTTTTCGGCCGATTAATCGGTACAAAATTGCCGATTATTAATAATCGGCAAAGTGGCCGATTATGGCCGATTAATCGGTATTACCGATTAATCGGTGCATCCCTATTGCGTACGTTTATTTATCTAGAATAATGTTTTTAATTGCAACACATTAACGCTTTTTTTTTCATTATAAAATTCAAACCACGGAATTGTAGATTTTGCGAAATGTACTTTATTTCATTTTTTCATTTTAATTTTGTGCATATTAATTATAATTTAAATAAAAATGTTTCCCAGAACATTGAGCTAAAACTATTATAAAAACTATTCATTATTATTTCAATTAATTAAAAGAGTTTTGCTCCAGGAAAATATTTTTACCTTACATTTTCCAAACCTGTGTTATTTGTCATTTTGATCTCTTTAATGGAATATTCTTAGGAAGCGCACTTGACGTTCAAACATTTGGTAAAAGATATAAGATGGTTGCCACAACGTTGAAGTCAGTTTCACAGCGTTTATGAAACGTCGTGCGCTACTTGGATCCTGCTTATTAGAATAATGCTTCGTGACTAATTGGTTGTTTTATTAGGCGGAATCGACTGTATTATCCTTAAAAAATTAAAAATTAAAATATGATGTGAGTAGCTGCAAGTTGTATTTCGCAAGAAATGTAGGGCCTGTTCAGATGGTGGCATGTGATAGCGCTGCGCTAGAGCTAACAGACTTCGAATACTTCATTTGGTGATTTTCTTAACGCGCATCAGAACAAGTACAATTCACATCAATTAGAGTTTGAATATCAGCTGATCAGTATCCCAATGTAAGTCGAAGATTTATTTTCTAAAATATTGCATATGTATGAAATCTATACTATATACTCAAGAGTTTTTTTCCCCTTTATTTTCTCTTGTATAATCTGAATTACCTAATGCTTAATATTTCTACTCTTGTCGAAATCCCAGTTTTGGGATTTTATTATAGTTTCTTCAATTAGTGAATCTGCGTCGAACAGTCTTCATGGTCGTAAAAACTTCCTTTAAATGAATCGCGCAGTGATAACACGCTGAGAAATGAGAGCAGAGCAGTATACACTGAAGTGACAAAAGTCATGGGATACCTCTTAATATCGTGTCGGCCCTCCTTTTGCCCGGCGAAGTGCAACAACTCGACGTGGCATGGACTCAACAAGTCGTTGGAAGTCTTCTGCAGGAATATTGAGCCATGCTGTCTCGATAGACGTCCATAATTGTGAAAGCGTTGATGGGGCAGGATTTTGGGCATGAACAGACCTCTCGATGGTGTCCCATAAATGCTCAATGGGATTCATGTCGGGCGATCTAGGTGGCCAAATCATTCGTTGGAATTGTCCAGAATTTTCTTCAAACCAATTGCGAACAGTTGTGGCCCGGTGACATGGCGCATTGTCATCCATAAAAATCCCATCGTTGTTTGGGTACATGAAGTCCATGAATGGCTGCAAGTGATCTCCAAGTAGCTGCACATAAGCATTTCCAGTCAATGTTCGGTCCAGTCGCACTAGAGGACCAAGTCCATGCCATGAAAAAACAGCCCACACCATTACGGAGCCACCACCAGCTTGAACAGTGCCTTGCTGACAGTTTGGGTCCATGGCTTCGTGGGGTCTGCGCCACTCTCGAACCCTACCATCGGCTCTTACCAGCTGAAATCGTGACTCATCGGACCAGGCCACGGTTTTCCATTCATCTAGGGACCAACCGATATGCTCACGTGCCCACGAGAGTCGCTGCAAGCGATGTCGTTCTGTCAGTAAAGGCACTCGAGTCGGTCTTCTGCTGGAATAGCCCAAGAAATCCAAATTTCTCTGCACAGTTCTAGCAGACACGTCCATTGTACGTCCCACATTGATTTCTACGGTGATTTGACGCAGTGTTGCTTGTCTGTTAGAATTTACGACTCTTTGCAGACGTCGCCGGTCTCGATCTTTAAGTGCAGGCGGTCGACCACTGCGCTGTCCATGGTGGGATGTTATGCCTGAAATTTCATACTCTCGGCACACTCTTGACACAGTGGATCTGGGAATGTTGAATTCTCTAACGATTTCCGAAATGGCATGACCCATGCGTCTAGCTCCAACTAACATTCCGCGTTCAAAGTCTGTTAATTCACGTCGTGCGGTCATCATCACGTTAAAACCTCTTCACATGAATAACTTGAACAGAAATGAAAGCTCTGTAAAAGCACTGCGCATTTATACCTGTTCTATGCGATGCTACTGCCATCTGAAAATTTGCATATTGCTATCCCATGACTTTTGTCACTTCAGTGTATAACACGGTATCCTAAGGCGCAAGTAACACGCACACTAGCAAGCTAAAATTTGAATTACTTTATTAAAAACTCAACATGCGTCAGCTCTCGTGGATAACTTTGTATTTCCGTAACAAGTGCTAGTTCTAATCGTTCATAATTCTAACGGAGGGCAATTGCTCGTTGAAATTTAATGTGCGTTACATGTGAACAGGTTAGTGAAGTGGGGTGTTACGTAAATCAGCCCCCTAGCAGTGCACGTAGGGCAACGTTCTTAAACAGCTGAAAGCACTATACTCCAACTTAATTAAATCTTGGTGAGACACCGGAACCGTTAATTAAAGTTATCTGATTGGTTGAGGAAGATTTCAACCAGCGGTTTGCTGGCTGACTAAGAATTAAATCGTCAGGTGAATATGGTTGTGAGAGTTCTCCATTTAAGTCCTAGGATTGGACTTTCTGCCGTGGGCTTGTAGAACTATGACATTAAAAATTTCATAATAAGTGAATAAAATACCCAAGTTCATTAGTTAGGAGAAACCTGAGCATCGGAATAAAAGTTGTAACTTTCAAGATATAAGTGTCAGATAAATCATATCTCCAAGACCACAAGATTTAGCACTCAAAAAACTAGGAAACTTGTTTACGAAGTTTAATGTGCGCTTTGAGTGCTTTACAACTTCTTTCCTAGCATTTATGTAATTTCGTGTTTAGTTATAATCTCTAAGTATTTCCTTTACAGTTATATTAGGTTTTCAAAAAGATGAAGTTTCTTTTATTTTGCTTTGAAACAAATGTAAGACAGAACATATGGCCGTGAAAATAGTAATTTCAGTTTCGGAACAATGCTTTCATTTTCTCTAGTAATTTGAAAACACATTTGGAGGAAGAAAAAACGAATCTTATCTTTAGTCATTTCCTTTCACATCGTTTTAAGTAGGATTCATAAAAACTAAGAAACTTTGCGAAAGGGAAAAATGAACTTTCTACTTCAATTTAGAGCGAAAATTGGGTTTTAGTTTGGGACCCATTACGAAATAAATCAGACAGCTATATATTTTTGAAAATGATGACAGAACATATTTTAAACATTAAAAAATGTACTATTTTTTATATAGATATAATAGGACCCAAATTCAGGCCCGTCATTTAGGGAGGCAGGGGGGTCAATTGCTCCCATCCCAATCACTTTGAGAAATCAATGTATTTACATATAAGTGGGCATGGTTTTTGCTGTTTTCTGGTGAAATTGTATTGTGTTTTTACTCTTTGCAACCCCCCACCCCTGAAAAAACTTGAAATTACATCCTTGCCCAAATTATTTTTCTGTCGAATAATCAGTAAGTACTAAAAAGTTTTTAAAGAGCGTTAGCACTTCTATCTGATCAAAATCTATTATTAAATTAAAATTTTCAGAGTTCAGCAACTTGAAATGTATTTCCTCATGTTATATTCTACCTAATTACGAGTACCTCAGTCCAAATATTACCAATTTTTTGTCTTTTGCTGTAGCCTCAGTTAATCGGCCTACTAACTCACACCTACAGTCATACAACTTTCTCATGGTTCTATTACTATCAATACGACATCAAACGGAGGTTTTACCAGTCAATATGTGCGTTTCTTTTTTTTTTTGAATTCACAATGGATTTACGTTCTCTCATTTCATAAAACTCATAATTAAACTAGCTAAAGTAAAGCAGTAAGTAACCGCCCCTAAGCAAGGGCTAAGGCAGAAACATGCAATACACCGCCAGCTCGTTAATTCCCACCATGGACTGCAGCATGTTTCTGTCTTAGCCCTTGCTTAGGGGCGGTTACTTACTGCTTTATACCCGAGCCTTGCCTCAACATTTTTGAGTTTTACAGTACCAAGTGCGGTCACTCGCTGGTAATCTAATTTTCACATTCGCTACCAGTTTTTGTTGGCTCTTTTTGCTCTATAAGAGGATTTTTGCCTCCAGCTCGTGTAATTCCTATACCATGCTGATGAGTGCATAATTACCACAAAACTGAAGTCAATGGTTGGAAAAAACGACCTGGCGGTGTGTTGCATAGCTAAAGTAAGTATTTTTTCGGGACCAAATTAATCACAGATTTCATTTTTCTTTCTCTTATAAACTTGTTTTGAATTTGCAGTTATAATAATAAGAGTGCAAAGAAATAGAAAAGAATATACACTTTTGATGTTTGCGGGAATAAAACAAATTGATACGTTTCTACTTTTAAAAGGGATTAAAATCCTAACTTTAAATAACTTTTTGCAGTCATAGTAAAATAAATAAACTACTCTCAGCAAAAAAATTAATCCAGGTTTAGTTCAATAACTATTCAAAAATCAGATTTTTCCCGAATTCACTAAACAAATAATGAGTCACGTAAAATCTAAGTAAAGTTTATGCAAATACAAGATCTTTTATATAAATCACTCACAAGTTATTGCGTAAGCATTTCTTGCAAAAAAATAATGTGTTCCCTCAGGATAAAAAAGCCGAAAAAAATACGAAATGCAAACATAAATCTTGTGTGCTCCTTAAAAAAATTCACTTATTTCCTAATGCATAATTGAATAAACTTTTCAAGTAAATAAGGAACTCGCATAATTCTGTCCCGAACTGCACATAATCCATTTAAATTTTTAAAGGAAGCTTCTCTAATGCGCTATATACACCTGCCTGGAGCGAATTTACGACTGTTTTCTTCGATATCAAATTCAGTATTTCTGAATGAACCATCCAGTTCAGTTTATTAAGCAAACATTTAATGGTACAAAGAAAGAAAACGGAGCCACTCTGTCCCCCCCCCCCCAGTTTATTCAGGACACATTGTTCTGTACATTTTTTTACCTTTTTAAAACATGGGAGATAAAACTATTTATATCAAATATTTAAACATGTTTAAATTTATCTGTCACGCTCTAATTGAGAGTTTAGTCTTGATGAAAAGAGTAAAAAGGAACTTCGAGGTGTTATTGTTCTGAACGAACCTTATTCACCAGAAGCAAGACGATTTTTCATTTAAAAAATTCTTATTCATTATTTAGCAAACTTACACATAGCGATTGCAATTACTATTCTTAGTTAATATATATTGTATATAGTGATTTCATATCAAAGCGAAGAGTCCCGAAACGTGACCGTCAACAATTTTAACAACATTTACAGGGATAAATATATGTCTATAATGTAATAAACTATTTTTTTTTTTTAATTTTTGAGCTGTTAGTGTTTTGTGTGAGATCTAAAAAAAAACTTGATGATCTAAAAAAAATTTAAAAAAATGGCAAAACGTGAAATTTTGATACTTACAAAAAATCATTTTTATTAGCTTGTATGACTATCAGAATCTTTTATTTTGTGTCAATTTGAAGTTTTTCTTTCATATTGACACTTTTTCTTTCTTCTCATTTTTCGTTCAACTTTCATATAATGCTTAACTTGGTGAAACCCCGCGCTATTTAATATTAGCTCGGGGTTTCACCTTTGATATTTTTCAAAAGTGTAATATATATATATATATATGTATATATATATTTAAAAATAGAAGTATAAAATCTTGTGAAAAATCTGTTAAAAACTGAAGTAAAGATTGATTGAATATTCCCCATCATCTAATCTTAGACATTTCTAATAAACTGTACGAAAAGTATGAATACTGCATAGGGTCAAAAAGAAGCTACTGGTTAAATTTAGTTAAATTCTGTGTTTTCGAAAACTATCTTTTTAATGGTTCTAATTTTTACAAGCAAATTAACGGTATTCCCATGGGTACATCTTTTTCCAGTGCCTTTGCAAACGTTTTTCTTCATATTTATGAGTCAAATTTTCTAGTCGATAATGACCTTGAGGCCTTCAGGTACATTGATGACATCATTATTTTTAACAACAGTAACTTCCATAATCTCTACAAGGATATTTATCCAAAAGAGCTTTTGCTTAAACAAACAAATAGTAACAACACTGCTTCTTTTCTCGACATTTATATTAAATTAGAAGATAAAGATGTCAATCTAGCACTATATGACAAACGTAAAGATTTCAACTTTAAAGTGCACTCACTTATCCATTTTCACAGTTGTCTAAGTAAAAAGGTTTTCAAGAACATTATCATCTCCCAAATTTCCCGATACAAAAAAATCTGCAACAATAATTCAAATCTAGACTCAGCAATAAGACAATTAATTGTAACTTTAACTGAAAACTGCTACCCCGCGAATTTGACCAACAGTCTTATCAGTAGCGCATTGAAAAGGCCTCAGGTTGGTAGTTCTTACATTGTTGATTGAAAGTTCTTTTTTTTGTATTTATTGTAATTTCATGTCATCTGTTCTATTTGAATTTTATTGATTATATATAGTGTCTTTTGAATTGTATTCTCTCGTGTATATGCATAAATGAATTGGACTTCCAGTGACCTACTGCTTGTTTGTGAGATGTCGGGGGCTAAAAGTTGCAACTTTTTAGGCGATTTGCCTGCAACTTGCTAGAAACATCTAACTCCACTTTTCCCTACCCTAGGGAGGTCCCCCTGATGAAGGCCCCAGGGTCTTTTGGGAATTTTATCTTTACTTCAGTTTTTAACAGATTTTTCACAAGATTTTATACTTCTATTTTTAAATATGTCTGCTACCAGTTTCAAAGAGCTGCCATAGGCGCCTTTTGACCTGTGTGGTGAAGTTTATTTTTCTGTTCCATTTGATTCTTCAACTACTTTGTTTATGTTAATAAACAAAGTAAAATTTGTATATATATATATATACAGGGTGTCCACTCCAATCGTGGACCAATAGCTAATTTCTAAACCGTTAGAGATACGCATATAGTTTATTTAGGAAAAAATCTCCAAATTATGAAAGGAATTTTGGGTCTATTCAATGTTTTTCAAAAAATCAAATTTTGAAAGAGTTACGAAATTTAAATTTTTATACAGCCCCCCAGTCCTATCAATCATATTTAGTAAAACATTCTTGACACTGTAACGTTTAAAACTAAAAAAAAATCACTCCTCTACCACAAAAATTGACCGAGTTATGACGTTTTGAAAAATCAAGATTTTGCATTATTTCATGACGTCATCGAGCGATCGCTTAAGGGACCGTATGCGAAATCCTTCAAAATCTTGATTTTTCAAAACGTCATAACTCGGTCAATTTTTGTCGTAGAAGAGTGATTTTTTTTTAGTTTTAAACGTTACAGTGTCAAGAATGTTTTACTAAATATGATTGATAGGACTGGGGGGCTGTATAAAAATTTAAATTTCGTAACTCTTTCAAAATTTGATTTTTTGAAAAATATTGAATCGACCCAAAATTCCTTTCCTAATTTGGAGATTTTTTCCTAAATAAACTCTATGCTTATCTCTAACGGTTTAGAAATTAGCTATTGGTCCACGATTGGAGTGGACACCCTGTATATATATATATATATATATATATATATATATATATATATATATATATATATATATATATATATATATATATATATATATATATATATACAGGTAGTTATCAAAATAATGGAAACACTTGAGATTCATAAGAAAAATCTACCGTTCATCGCAAATAAGCAATCAATTGTTCTGTAACTTTAGTAATACAAAATATATACTTCAGCGGACATTTCCGCATTGAAATTAAATCACCCATGCATTTGGGGGACGACAAGAAGGGGGCCGAAAAAAAAACGCTTTTTGACCATAACTCTTCGAAAATTGCTCGGAATAAGCTGTCAATTTCAGCAATTAATTTGCATACTATGTATAATTATTGCACAAATTTTTATGAACGTACCACTTATACTTCCAAAGATATGAAACATTTTTTAAAAAACGGCAATTTTGTTTGAAGGTTTTTTGCTCATAACACGCAGAGTTTTTGATCAAACCTTATCAAAACTTCAAGAAAGATGACAAAATACAAGAGAAAGAACATACTAAAACGGCAAATAAAAATATTAAAAATTCGATGAGATATGAACGTTAAAAGGAAATAATTTTTCACGGCGCATGCGCGAACGACAGAAATTTATAACTACAAAAATATTGTAGCCTGGTTTATACTGCATCTTATAAAAAAAGTTCCAGTTGAATATCATAAAAATTGAAAAAGATATCAGCGATCTAGTGAGCTGTATTTCATTCATTCGCAGACAGTACATAAATGTCGAGGGATTGTCCACAAATAGTGTGGTGACAATCGAGCATTTTTTTTTCAATGTTAAATTGTATGCAGTTTGAAAATTTATATTCGGTATCGAAGTCACATTTCGCGTATTCGGCCTAATAGAACTATACATACAGGTGGTTATCAAAATAATGGTAACAATTATGAAAAAGTGATATTTTTGGATGCGCTTCGTTACCCCTAAAATATTTAAAATAACTACAATTTTTTTATAAGTAGCAGTATATATACTCCGGTACTATTTGGTGGTTTAGTTGAAGTTTCGGAAGTCTTGGCTTTTTTTCAAACGCGTGAAATGTCGGACATCTCAGATTTTCAAAGAGGGCAAATTGTTGGAGCCCGTCTAGCTGGAGCAAGCGTGAGTGAAACATCTCGAATGTTTAACGTTTCTAAAGGTACAGTCACCAAAGTCATGACAGCATACTCACAATGCGGAAAGACAAGCTCTGAGAAGAAAATAGTGGACGGAAAGAGAAACTCAGTGAAAGAGGAGGATTGTAATGTCCGAAAAACGAACAACTGCAGCAAAAGTGACCAAAGAGCTCAACCAGCATCTGGTTTTCACCAGTTTCAGTGATTACAGTTAGAAGGCGGGGGTACTTTCCATACGGGTACTTTCCATAGGAACACTATGTAAGGGCCCTGCTCCACATCAGCAGAAGACACGACCGAAACCGAAGGCAGAAACCGAAAATCCGGGTACTTTCCATAGGAACACTATTTAATCCGATTTACGTTTCTGCTTTATTTTTCTGCTTTACGTCAATGTGGAGCATGGCCCTAATCCATTTTACGTTTCTGCTTTATTTTTCTGCTTTACGTCAATGTGGAGCAAGGCCCTAACCTTTAATTTAAGTATAGCTCTTTGTGGACAGTCCCTCACTACTTACGTACTGTCTGCGAATGAATGAATTACAGCTCACTAGATCGCTGATATCTTTTTCAATTTTTATGATATTCAACTGGAACTTTTTTTATAAGATGCAGTATAAACCAGGCTACAATATTTTTGTAGTTATAAATTTCTGTCGTTCGCGCATGCGCCGTGAAAAATTATTTCCTTTTAATGTTCATATCTCATCGAATTTTTAATATTTTTATTTGCCGTTGTAGTATGTTCTTTTTCTTGTATTTTGTCATCTTTCTTGAAGTTTTGATAAGGTTTGATCAAAAACTCTGTGTGTTATGAGCAAAAAACCTTCAAACAAAATTGCCGTTTTTTAAAAAATGTTTCATATCTTCGGAAGTATAAGTGGTACGTTCATAAAAATTTGTACAGTAATTATACATAGTATGCAAATTAATTTCTGAAATTGACAGCTTATTCCGAGCTATTTTTGAAGAGTTATGGTCAAAAAGCGGTTTTTCTTCCGACCCCCCTTCTTGTCATCCCCCGAATGCATGGGTGATTTAATTTCAATGTGGAAATGTCCGCTGAAGTCTACATTTTGTATTACTAAAGTTACAGAACAATTGATTGCTTATTTGCGATGAACGGTAGATTTTTCTTATGAATCTCAAGTGTTTCTATTATTTTGATAACTACCTGTATATATATATATATATATATATATATATATATATATATATATATATATATATATATATATATATATATATATATATATATATATATATATATATATATATATATATATATATATATATATATATACATAAATTTAAAGATAAGATGGCAATGAAATCATGATGAAAAATAAAAAAAAATAATTTTTCCTCTCACCAATTAACAACAAGGTCTACGGTCCTTGAAGATATTAATTACCTCATAATTATTTTTTAAGATCTTCTCTTCACCATACAACTCTTGAATGTTTAACACTAACCGCTCAAAAAAACCCCATTTTTTTAATGTTTTTTTTTTTTTTTTTTGTATTACATTGCAAACATATTCATCCCTGTAAATGCTGTTGAAATTGGTGATTTGGTGATGGTCAAGTTTCGGATTTCTTCAGATTTGTTATTAATAAATAATGCATATTGAAACAGCCTATGCTATTAATATGCAGACCATAATTTCTCCCAATATTATTTTTATCCATCAGTATTTGAAGACGCGACTTGACAAAAGAAACTTTTCACTACTTTTTATGGGTTATTTTCTTCTTTAAATTTCAAATGATCAAAGCATTAGCGGCAACAATTTCAGAAAAAAAAATCTTAGGCACATTACGGAATTTTATTAACTCGATTAGCTTGAAAATGCGGGAGTTAAATTTCTACTGCGTCGTTGTAAATGTCATTTGAACATAAGTTTATGTTTTGCCTTTTCCGAATAAAAGACTTCGTCCAGCATTGTTCTTAGAAAGTCTTAAAAAAGAATTGTTCGAACACATAAATGCACTAAATGAAGTTTTATCTTTTCCTGAATTGTCGGGTGTAGTAGCCCTTTTAGATTACTGCAGAGATAATTTCAGAAAAAGACACTTTTACCTTTCTTCTTTAAAACAGCATGAGAAAATTGAAACTTACTGCTTTAATTTCAAGGTATTGCAGTATTAATGTTATTTTTATGAAAAAAAAAAAAGCTTTTTTAGTGTGAACATTTGTTTTCGAATGTAGAGTAAATTATAAAAAACAATAAAGAAGAGGAAATAAATGGACATATTTCATTAAAAGCTGTCAACCGGGAAGATATACTTTACGAAATGATAATTGATTCCTAGTAATACAGGGGCGGGGCACAAATAATGATATCGAAAATCCATATTTTCAAAACTGCTGCTCATATTACAATATGTTGCATAGATTAAAGAAGTGCATAAAGTTTCTTCTTCTTTTTTTCAATAAAGTTCAACTTCACAAATATGCAATATGTGAGCACTTTGAGTAAGTAGTAAAATTTCAAACGCTCAATGTTGGAGCCTTTTGTTAAACCACAGGTTTCTATCTGTAATCCAGTTTGTTTCACACATTTTAGAGAATCACTGTCAATAAATAGTTCGTAATAGTGCATAAACGCAGTTTCAAAGTTTTTGATAATTTTAACAATCGGGAGGGGATAAACATTCTTTGACGCAAACCTGTAAAAAAATAACACATTGCATGTGAAGGTCTGACGTTTGGCGTGTAACAAAAGGCTGACGCATCGAATGTATGTAACTGAAAAAAAAGAAAAACTTGACATGTACGAGCACCAAAAAGCGGGGTAAGTTATGTTGCAACCCCCCCCCCTCTCTGTGCTGACCTTCAAATATCAGACGTTGAGTTCATTTCGACAGTAGGGGCTGCTCTTTAGTGAATGATGTCGATGTTAAAGATGTCCATTTCTACATCTTGAAATTATTGACTGTAACAATTTAAAGAAATCGAATGATTAAACACTAACAACATGTCCTTTTACTTGAACTTACATGAGTAAAGAGCGAATCGTGTTCAGATGTAAATCTAAAAGTAATTTTGCTTCGGAAAAGTTGAAGTTTCCTAAACATTTGCTTAACGTACTATTTAAAACAGCTTTAAAATCCGTGCTTTGAGTTATTATAACAAGAAAGAGCTAAAAAGCAGATCTTAATTTGCAGCATGAAACTTGAGTTAAAAAAAAAAAAAAAAAAACATAAATTTTAGGTTTCTCGAACTTATTTTGTTGGTTAATTTTGGATATTCAAAGTTGGTTATAGTGCAGCAGATATATGACAAAAAAAAGTGGAATTGTGCCTTTAATGATAGAAGCATATAACTTGGTGTGCATATACTACGTATAATTACGAGTCATTTTGGATACGCGGCCATCTGAGATTTCGAATATTTCAGTAATGGCGGACGTTCGAAATGGTGGCCTCTGAATATATTTTATGTGCTTCTTTGTTCCGATATTCACAAGGTTAATAGCGTACGTTACAAAAAAAATCATAGAATTTAATATCCTTTTCTAATAAAGTTCTATTGCATTGTGTGTTTTAAGTGGATTTTAACTTTTACCGCTAGGGGGCGCTTTATAGTTCTTTTTTAATCGTCCAAAATGCGCAACAGATATGTGACCAAAATTGATAGAATTTTGTCTTCAATAGTAGACGCTTACAAATTTAGATAAAGATAATAAATATAAACTCATGTTTGAAAATTACAACACCATGAAGGGATCGTCATAATTGAATGAAATTTAACACACATCTGAGTGATAGTGGTACAAAAAAATGATTAAACTTAGAAAGAGCCAACAAATAATTAAAAAATATTGAAATTAGTATTTTGTGTAGCCAGCACGCACTGCAATAAGTGCTGCTACGCGACGTGGTATGGAGTCAAACAAATTTTTAATGTCTGCCTGATCAATAGCATTCCATACTGTTTGTATGCGTACCCAAAGTTCGTCTGTAGAAGCAACAGGACGAGGATCACGAATGAACCACAGACCAACGAAATCCCACACATGTTCAATCGGCGATATATCTGGGGAATACGCTGGGCAGGGAAGAAGTTGTACTTGCTGCGATGCAAGGAAGGATTGAACTGTCCTAGCGACATAAGGGCGAGCATTATCCTGCTGAAATACAGCTCCAGGCAAGCCTTGAAGGAAGTTTGGGGCTGTAGAACTTCACTGATGTTCCGGTTGCTGTTCAGGCTACCCACAATTCGTAGCAATTGAGATCGTCCGTGATATGATATGGCACCCCAGACCATGACTCCAGGTATTCGTCCACTGTGACGTTCGCCAATGCACTCTGGAAGGTGGCGTTCACCGGCATAGCGTCGAACGCGAATGCGGCTATCATGGTGCCACAAATTAAAGCGGGATTCGCCAGAAAACACAACATACTGCCAATCAGCACGATAGTTCTTATGCTGATTAGCCCATTGTAGCCACAGGTGGCGATAGTTTAGCGTGAGCGGGATCCTGTATTATAAAGGAATCCTTGTGCGCAGTCCACGCTGCATCAGACGTCTACGAATTGATGTCTGGCAGAAGCTGTACGGTCCGTCAGTACCATGTGGATCAGGTGTCTATCATCGCGCGCTGACGTCACTTTTCAGGGTTCACTCCCGGATTTCCGAGCTGTCCAACAATCGTCCGTCCACTGCTTCCAAACACGCATCACTGTGCTGCTGTTACGCTGCACACGAGCAGCTACTTCAAGATAAGACAATCCAGCTTCACGAAGGCCTATGATCCTCCCCCGTTTAAACTCCGTAAGTTGTTGAAACCTCGCTCTTTTTCGTCGAAGAGGCATAAGCAACGTCTCATCTAACGTTTATCACAAGCAGATAACCACCTATAACCATACACACCTTGCTGCAGCCGTCTATTTATTCGGATAAATCCGGCGTTCAGAGGGCGCTGTTCAGCGTACGCATGCGCTACGTGTCTAAAATTCTAATCATTTGCATATCATACCCTACTTTGAATTGCTGAAAATTTCAGCCCATTCGCATAAGTCCTTCATGGTGTTGCAATTTTCACAAACATGAGTTTATACTTACGAGGAGCACACTCTTTATGCATGAAACAACAATAACTCTGTATAGTTTTAACAGTTGTCATGATTTAAAAAGGTTTGAAGGAACTCTAAAGATATTCAGAGAAAGCTTTGGATTTCAATATCCTCTCTCTCTCTTTTGGATATCAGTTCCCTGGTTGTGAACCGGAGCCTCCCCCCTCACTCAAAACCTTTAACCTTTCTTCCACCCTCTTCAAAATGTTAAATTCAATAAATGTTTACTTCATTGCTTGTACAATGCAGGTTATTGAAAATATAAAGACATTTGTATATATGATAAAACAAGGAAATTAACTAAAAATGCTCAAATTTGTAGAATTTGTGAAACTTTGAGAAGCTGTATCTCAAAAACTATTACAGCTAACAAGTCCATTTTGGTATCAACTTGTAGCAAATTTAATGTAGTTTAAATATGTAATGTATGATGTTTGTCAAAAACGTGCTCTTCCATGGTCAAAATGGGGAAATTTCGAAAAAGTACGAAAATTTAGCAGTTTGACGGCTGCCATTACTCCAATAGACGAAATCTCAGATGGCCGCGTATCCAGAATTAAATCATTTGATGTGTAGTATACGTGTGCCAAGTTTCATGTTTCTATCATTAACACGCGAGAGCTCGCGCCATGTTTTGTCACACGAGCGCTCGCGCGGGGTCGAAAACGACCCCAATGTGTTGTTCTTCGTTTCTTTTCCTCTTTTTCATGACTTCTTTATTTTACTTTATTCATTTATGTTTTTTCACTAACAGAGACTTCTACAGTGATCAGTTTTTGATTTGAATTGCATAAAGAAAGTGCTTTATGAACTATTACGAAAATACTCCATCTCTCAAACACATCAGTAACATTTTTTGCGTTTCCCTTTGGTGCAGGCAGAAAAATACTTATATTTCGAACTGGAGTACAAACATTAGCTCAAAATTTATTTCTTTGCCAAATAGTTTCTTTATCTCTTCCAATAAAGATGTCATCTGTATCAGGATTATCAGAATTTTCGCTAAAAGAAAATTTGCTTTTACTGTCAAAATCACTTGGTTTTTTTTTTTTTTATTGCTAAAGCTTCATCATCTGAAATGACACATATTCATCACTTTCTCCATCGGCTAGTAATTAGCTAAAATGCTTCATCCCTTGCTCATATGGAATCGGCATCTTTTCTTTGTTATAAGTAGTGCAAAAGCAATTGAAAAATATGAATTTTGCAAGAACAGAACTACACAATCATTGTGAATGACACGCTTGTTAACTGAAAATCATGGCTAGAAGAAGGATTGCTGAAAACTACTTCCTTTTCACAAAATGTTTCAAAATTCCTTGGATGGAACCGACTCCAAACACCTGTTCCGTTCCGAGAACTTTACTGACGTCAGTAATCGCCTGTGGTCGTAAAAGACTCCAATCGCAAGAACCCCCCTAGTTTACAAGAATTAAAAGGTTTAAAGAAAATTCCAACCACACCCACCTATCAATCAAGGACACAATGGCAGCTACCCAAAAGATGGTTTCCTTATCTGTCCATGAAATTCCAAGAAATGGAAACAAAAAAGGGCGGGGGTCGTTTCCGACCCCGCGCGAGCTCTCGCGTTTTAAAGGCACAATTCGGTCACATATCTGCTGTACTATTACATTTCTTAATTTGAAGAAAAAAAAAGGAAGAGGAGGAGGGATTTACTTTATTTAATGCTGAAGAAATTCAAAGAAATTGGCATAAGTAATACAGATTTTGAGACGAGAGTTCAAACCAGTAACTCAAAGGTACTCATAGAAAAAAGGAGAGAGGGGTCAAAATGCTCAGGAATGAGACTTAGGCGGATATTCATACAAGTATGAAGAATTTCAAGTTGAAAGTGTGCACAGGACTTTTATACGTTTCTAAAGTACTTCGACTTATTTTTCGAGAAACTGTTTTTCAGTATTTTCCATCAACATAATTGCCATACCTCGAAAATATTACAGAATATTAAAGGCAACTTTTCTCCACTTGTTTACCTTTTTCTACGGCTTAATGAGGAAAATTTTTTTCTCTTCAAGTCGATTATTTTTATATATATATATATATATATTTTTCTTTATTAAGATGAGTTTAAAAGGAGAAAGTTTAGATAGTCATGCAAATTTAGGAATATTTTGGCAACTTTGAAAAACAATGCAAGTCCTTGTGTTCATAAAGATATTAAATTGTTCATATAACTGTTTTAAAAATATTACTTTATGTGCCTTAGAAAATGAACTCAGTTACCGTTGCAATACGAACAACGTAAGACATTTTCAAATTTTTGTATGTTTTAAAGTTCATATCACATGTAACTTAAATTAAGAAACAAATATTCATTTTGTAAAAGGATATAATATAGTTCCAGAATGGGAGCCTTTGCACTTGATGCGAATAGCCTGAAAGGGTCAATTACGTTTTATATTATAAGTTTCCAAACTCCTGCGCACGAGTTAATCGTTCTTAAAAGAAAAGTTTCGAATAAAGTCTAAACATGTTTTTTTTCTAAAATTTAAATATTAAAAAAAAAACATGAATTTAAATGTAATTAAAAAATATATTTATTAATAAAATTAAGCATTTCTTTGTTAAACCTTAACAACATAAAAATACGAGTATCTTAATTATTTGTGGAGGAAAACTTAATCAACGATCCCAAAAATGTCAACTTGGCTCTTGATGGATTTTAAAAAAAGTTTAGCGTAGATGCAAATATTCAGTGAGCATAAAAAAACCTATTCTGAAATTTATTAAGCATTTGATTTAAATTGCAGCAATGCACATTGCTTTGCACGACATTTTAATTAAAATCCTTACACTAACAGGCAGTTCTTTATAATAGTTTTTGTTTTAAAAATGGAATCATGCACAAAAATGTTATGTAATAGTGTTTGAATTTAATAATAGGATTTCGTTATAAAAGTTTTTAACTTCTCATCTGAAACCTAAGCAAGTATCCTATACTTAACTTATCTGAGTATCACTAATGGTATTGACTCCCGCTTGCTCAGGTATGACGGGAGATTAATGTTACAGAGCTTGTCACCCAGTGAATGTGCTGCATAAATTATAAGTGCCTGACACTCAGATATCTTATACTCAGATAGCACTCAAGCACTATATTTGGGGCAAAGTTAAAGCATCAATTGCAAATATGACATTTAACCTAGGAAGAAACGTCACAATAAAGTTCAAAAAATAACTTATAGAAAAGAGGGTAACATTGATTAGGAGAGAATTTTTAAAAAGTCATTAATGTTGCTAAGTGCTTATTTTAAATTCTAAAAATCTTACTTATTATTTTTCTTAAATGCTTAATATAACTGTAGAAGTCTAATTAATGGTGCAATATGCGTATTATAACTTCTAAAATAATCATTGATGTGTCTGTTCATTTGTATTATAATTATTGAAAATATTTGTTAATTTTTCTTAACCCGTTAGCTCCCAAATTTTTCTTCGATGTAATTTTCTTAAAAATAGTTTTAAAATTAAATACTTCTTGAGACTTTCACGGCCGGCGTCAATATGAAGAGGTATTTCCGGGCTTATAGGCCGTGGTCGATCAGAAACATAAATACACTAGGTGGCCAAAAGTATCCGGACACTTTCAAAAATTTACATTTTTAGATATAACTCGAGAAATAAGTGATCAATTGTTCTTTAACTTTAGTCATAAAAAATATATTCTTCACCGAACATTTCCAAGTTGAAATTAAATTACCCTTGCATTTGGGGGACGATAAGAAGGGGGGTCGAAAGAAAAACCGCTTTTTGACCATAACTCTTTGAAAATAGCTCGGAATAAGCTATGCATTTCAGTAATTAATTAGCATACTATGTATAATTACTGTACAAATTCAAATGAACGTACCACTCTTACTTCCGAAGATATGAAACATTTTTTAAAAAACGGCAATTTTATTTGAAGGGTTTTTGCTCATAACACGCAGAGTTTTTGATCAAACCTTATCAAAACTTCAGGAAAGATGACAAAATACAAGAGAAAGAACATACTAAAACGGTTTTTAAAAATATTAAAAATCCGATGAGATATGAACGTTAAAAGGAAATAATTTTGCACGGCGCATGCGCGAAAGACAGAAATTTATAACTACAAAAATATTGTAGCCTGGTGTATACTGCATCTTATAAAAAAAGTTCCAGTTGAATATCGTAAAAATTGAAAAAGATATCAGCGATCTAGTGAGCTGTAATTCATTCATTTGCAGTCAATTCATAAATGGAGAGGGGTTGTTCACAAATAGTGTGGGGACAATCGAGCATATTTTTCAATGTTAAATTGTATACTGTTTAAAAATTTATATTTGGCATAGAAGTCACATTTCGCCCATTCGGCCAAAAAGACCTTATAAGTAGGTGGCCAAAAGTATCCGGAGACCCCCTGAAACGTTGGTTTTGAACGATGACGAAATAACCTTTATTTTAAAAATAGCTCTTTGTGGACAGACCCTCACTATGTATGTATTGTCTGCGAATGAATGAAATACAGCTCACTAGATCGCTGATATCTTTTTCAATTTTCATGATATTCAACTGGAACTTTTTTTATAAGATGCAGTATATACCAGGCTACAATATTTTTGTAGTTATAAATTTCTGTCGTTCGCGCATGCGCCGTGAAATTTTTTTTCCTTTTAACGTTCATATCTCATCGGATTTTTAATATTTTTAAAAACCGTTTTAGTATGTTCTTTCTCTTGTATTTTGTCATCTTTTCTGAAGTTTTGATAAGGTTTGATCAAAAACTCTGCGTGTTATGAGCAAAAACCCTTCAAATAAAATTGCCGTTTTTTAAAAAATGTTTCATATCTTCGGAAGTAAGAGTGGTGCGTTCATTTGAATTTGTATAGTAATTATACATAGTATGCTAATTAATTACTGAAATGCATAGCTTATTCCGATCTATTTTCAAAGAGTTATGGTCAAAAAGCGGTTATTCTTTCGACCCCCCTTCTTATCGTCCCCCAAATGCAAGGGTAATTTAATTTCAACTTGGAAATGTTCGGTGAAGCCTATATTTTGTATGACTAAAGTTAAAGAACAATTGATCACTTATTTCTCCAGCTATATGTAAAAATGTGAATTTTTGAAAGTGTCCGGATACTTTTGGCCACCTAGTGTATCAAACGTTTCGTCGGACACTGCGGTCAACATCGTCGACCGCAGTGTCCGGCGAAACGTTTGATATTTATGTTTCTCATCGACCACGGCCCATAAGCCCGGAAATACCTCTTTATATTTTAAAATTACATTTTAAATATCATAAATATAGTAAAGATAAATTTCTATTCACTTTAAGTATTTTTCAGTTGAAATAATAGATGATCTATATATAGATAGCTAGATGTTTTTAGTATTAAAAAAAGTATGTAACTTGCCCTTTATCTTATCTTTGAAGATATCAATTTTGTAAATTAAAGATAAAATTTTTGAAAAAAAAATCAGCAAAAGAAAAGTATAATATGCTTTAAAAAAAATCGCTGTGCCCAGAATTGAAAACTGCACGATGAATCTTAAATATGTCAAAATTTAGACATTATCTGCTGGACTGACCGGGAAAAGAAATGTTCAAAAAATTTTAGAGGTGTTGCCACATGAGTAAGGAAACAAGCGAATAAGAATAAGAAATGATAAAAAGGTACTATTTTCAGTGAGGGGCATGAAAAGGGATGATCTATTTAAATAGATTACTGGGCAGTAGTAGGTTAATGCCATTTTGTATTATTTTAAAATATGCGGTTTCATTGTACAGGAATAACTGCTACAAAAAACACTTTTAAAAGAGTAAAAAGTGGTCATAATGAGATACCTACCTAAGCAAATATTCTGTTTTCCGTTCAATGCCTATAACTTTGAATTTCATTTAATATTTGAGATATTTTGAAGTTATTCAGGCTACATCGTCTGTATGTAAACTTCATAAAAAGCTTGTTTTTCATCTTCTTAATTCATACTTGACCTTAGAAGTTAGAATGTTTTTTTTTTTTTTTTTTGTCTTTGTCACTTAATTCCCGTGATATCATAACATTTGTTGAAACCTCCGTTGTGAAAGTGTGCTCTTTTTTTTTTAATTTGCGAAAAAAAGGGCTGGAATTCAAAAAAAAGAAAACTTAATTCTATCCTTCAGTAATACAAAAAAAAAAATATTACTTCAAAAAAGGCGATTTAGAAGCGCAATCATGGACTATTTTTAAGAAATAACGGGGCAATGTTCTATGATGAACAGGAGAATGTATTAGTCAGGGGGCTACGGGAAAAGAAACTGCATTTTGTGATAAAATCATGAAACTTGGTAGGTTTATAGACATTGTATAAAAAAAACGTTTTAGAAGGGGAGCCAATCGGAAATCCTCCCCAAACCTTTCTTAGCGGCCATTTTTGGTCCAAGACTAAAAATAGCGCTTTTTTGTAATTATTATTATTATTTTCTTCTTAAATCATTGGCTATGTCATAACATAGGCGTGTATTGTATTTTTCATCATTCAAAGCTTCACTTAAAGACTAATTTTAAAAATAACCACCGAAAATGTGCTTTTTTTTTTGGCAAATCGATATTTTTTAAGAATAAATTTGTGGATGGAAATTCCCTCCCCCCATAAATGCATTAATGGTTTAGGAATGTAAATATACATTAAATTAGTGCTAAAACAAAGTAGGGAGGCGGTTATCCGGATCCTAATTAACCGAACTGTCCAATTATCCGTTCATGGTATCTCTCATTTTTTGACTAAGCACATATCAAAAATACTCCCCAAGGGTACAGAAGCATAAGAACTTGAGGGAAAAGTTGATGTCAAGATAGCATAATTCAAACAAAATGAAATTTAAAGTTTCAATTTCAGAAATTTTAAAGTTTTAGTTTCAAATTAATTTTTCCTCTTATTTTTATTATTGTTGTCGTTCTTGATTTTTTTCTTCAAATATGGTAGCTCATTAAATATATTCTAGTGATTGTTTCATTGGTAACATGTGTTATTGTTCATAGGTTCCCGTAAATGCTATTTATATGGATCGAGATGAGGAAAGATGGTTATATTTTTACAAGTTACAAGTTACGGTTTCTCATAGTCGTATGGTTTTACACGTTACTAAAGTATTGTTTTAAATGCCTTTATTTTATTTAGTGTTAAAGTCTGAAAGTTTAAATGGCAAGTACCCCAGGAAATGTTGTTTTTACCAAAATTATTACAACAGATATTAACTGGATTAAAATTTATTTTCTCTCCGAAATTAAGTCTAAAAAATCTATTGTGCCCTGCAGCAACTTTAAATGCATCAGACCTGTACCGAGGGTATGAAACAATGTCCGAAAATCTGTCAAAGCTGGCAAAATTTAAGCAAATTATCAGAATTTGTAAATGTAGGTAGATTTAAATGAGAAAAATTATTCGTATAAGGAAACATTTATTGAAAAGAGGGATATGTGTCATAAATCTTGGAGCTTGAGGTATAACAGTACAAAAGTCAGAAGAGCTGAAGAAAGAAAAAGAAAGGCAAACTTTTGAAGAGCGCCACGTAAGTGAACATTTTGAAGTCAATTCAGCAGAAGAGAAAGAAATGCACTTCATCCTTTCCAGAGTTGTGTTTCTTTTGTAATAAGCCTAGTGAAAATGGACAGGAGTTATATCTAGTTCTAACGAAATCAGTTGACAGAAAATACGAAATTGCGTGTTGATAAAGGGAGACAGTACTTGCTCAAGGCTGAGTTGGCGCAAAGTTGACATAATAGCTAAGGCTGCAAGTACCACCGTACTTGCCTCATAAAACTTTGTAACTCATGCAGGACAGCAAATGATTGTTCTGAGGGAAAATATTTATTCACTAATTGAATTAATTGGCCTGCATCGAGCAATTTCTCACATACAAGATGTTAGAGTTAACAATGGTGATAAGTATCCAGTTTTCAGAATATTCGTTTAACTAAGATATTATTCTGAAAGAATAGAAAAATTGTTACAACATAATTCATCGATCAAAAAGGTATACGCGAATAATGTTCACAAAACCAGGCTACAGAAAAGATATTATCACTCTTTGGACATGGACTATGCGTGAAGAGAAATCGGGCCTTCAATATGTTTTAGTTTGTAAAGGTGAGTGAATCAATATGTGTCTCCTGTACTAGCAGTTTTTAAGATGTTGTAGCAAGTGACATGGAAGTGACACGCTTTTTAAAGTCAACAGTCAGCTTCGAAGGCAAATTTGAAGAGTCATGTCATCAAGAAGCAGTTGATCCTCTTCTTCCGTCCTTTATTAAAAAAACTTGTTATATGGTACTTACAATATTGACGGTCTTTCTCCTCAACCATTACTTACAATTTGTCAATTGATAGTATTTAATACTTCAAACAAATTACCAAAGCAAACTATCAAGCATCGAGTGGACAATTAACAACCAATACCCGTTTGTTTATCCATGAAAGTATATGAATAGACTAGAAGATAAAGTTTTGTTGACATAATGCATACTTTGGAACTTTTCATTTCCTACCCAAGGCTTCTAATCATTTTTACTGGACTCTGCAAAGCATCAGTTCAACAAATTGATAAATATAGAACTACATTTTCCTCGCATTTCAGGATCGGTGTTTTTACAGCGATCGTGCACGATAATTTTTATTTTAACTCTAGTAGTACAACAAGGACTCTTCCCATGGAACAAACATTCTATGTTTCAGTGTGTGCCATTTCAGCAGCACGGCTCAAAAATTCCTCTTATATTTCCCGAAATATCATCCTCTGAAACGGTCCCTCAGTTACCACATCAAGTGCCCTTATTTGTAAATCCAGAATATCTTTCAGTGAAGGAACCACCACAATCTAATATTAATAGATTAAATAAGTCAGAAATGCTTTTCATAGAGACTAAATTAACAAATGAATTCTTGAAAGATGTGAAATGACTTAAGCGAATGTACGTCATGCAAGTGTAAAACAAACTGCTCTCAAAAACTTGTGGGTGCTTCCAAAATGGACTGTGGAAAATGTTGTATATCTATGTAAATTACTAGCAAGTTCAAATACGTTAAATCAGTTTGTGTAAAATCATTACAGATAATCGCTTATTGTATATAATTACTTCCTTAGATTTACATTGAAATTTACTTGTTTCTTTTGGTTACTTTTCAATAACAGCAAAATTTCATAACTAGTGGAGACATTGTTTGCTTTCTTAACATAGCACTAAACTTTTTATTGCAGAAATTACTTTGTTCTTCTTAAATATTTTAGAATTGGAGAACACACTCCTCAAATCGTTTATTGAGAAAAACTTGAAATGTGTTTTAAAGCTTTTAATATAGAACTTCGCAGTTGTATAAAAAAGATGCTCGTGTCTCTACCCCCCCCCCCCATTTTATGAGTGCAAGCATAACTTGTAATCCTGCTGAATGTCAGTGAAATTTCTATAACATTGCGGTTTTTTTTCTTCGAAATGTTTAAAGTTTTCTTATTACTTTTTGCGTCCATAAAGAAAACTGGTTTTACTGTAATTAACCAAGGATACATATTCATTCTTAAGTAACAATTCAAAAGTTTATTTTAAGTTTTGAAAAAGTACTAACCTTGTTCATGATTTTTTATTTCTGTTTTTATTTTCAGTTTCGCAATAAATGTTTATGAGTAAGTTTTAAAAAATATGGGGGTAAAAAATATAACTTTGGGGTTCAGATTTCTGGGATTTTAATGCAACAAAATTGTTTTTCTTTCATATAGTGCTTTCAAATACATAGTTGGACACTCCTAAAGCGGCTCCTGAAAAAAAAATACTTCCTTTACTACGTAAAAGGAAGTAAAAATTGTAAGATTTTGACCAATTTGAGTTTTGTTGAAAAAAAAACGAATTTTTAATGAGTAATATTAAAACTAATTGGTTTTAAGCTATTTTGATGGCTTTCTAAACTTTATTTAACATAATTGAACTCCTAAGAGATGATACGAAAGGTGTTTTTCGAAAAAGAAATAAGAAAAGCAATTTCGGAATTTATGACCAAAAATGGCCGCCGGAGGGGTTTGGGTGGGGATTTCGAAATGGCTCCCCTTCTAAAAATGTTTATAAATATATTGTCTACGTGCATACCAACTTTCATGATTTGATCACAAAATGCTGTTTCCGGCTATATTTTGGACACAGCCCCTCTACTAGTATTGAGTATACTAATTTTTAAATTTCATTTCACAATGAGAAAACATCAATTTCCTTGTATTTATTTATTTTTAAATACAGGGTGTCCACTCCAATCGTGGACCAATAGCTAATTTCTAAACCATTAGAGATAAGCATATAGTTTATTTAGGAAAAAATCTCCAAATTTTGAAAGGAATTTTGGGTCTATTCAATGTTTTTCAAAAAATCAAATTTTGAAAGAGTTACGAAATTTAAATTTGTATACAGCCCCCCAGTCCTATCAATCATATTTAGTAAAACATTCTTGACACTGTAACGTTTAAAACTAAAAAAAAATCACTCCTCTACCACAAAAATTGACCGAATTATGACGTTTTGAAAAATCAAGATTTTGCATTATTTCATGACGTCATCGAGTGATAGCTTAAGGGGCCGTATGCGAAATCCTTCAAAATCTTGATTTTTCAAAACGTCATAACTCGGTCAATTTTTGTGGTAGAAGAGTGATTTTTTTTTAGTTTTAAACGTTACAGTGTCAAGAATGTTTTACTAAATATGATTGATAGGACTGGGGGGCTGTATAAAAATTTAAATTTCGTAACTCTTTCAAAATTTGATTTTTTGAAAAACATTGAATGGACCCAAAATTGCTTTCAAAATTTGGAGATTTTTTCCTAAATAAACTATATGCTTATCTCTAACGGTTTAGAAATTAGCTATTGGTCCACGATTGGAGTGGACACCCTGTATATCTTTCGTTATTGAAAAAATTAATCGTGAAAATGTAATTTTAATTACATTTATTAAAAAGAAAAATATATTATCGGTTTGAAAAGGAAACTTTCGTACAAATTGTTTGGAGTTTAAAAAGAACGCTTTGGGTTGTATGACAATTTTTAATGACACAGACCTCTTTCATCTACTAAAGAAGTTTCATAAAACATATATACGCTGTTTTTTTGAAACTTTTTATAATGAGAATGTTTGCTTAGTTTTATGTCTTTATTCGTCGTACTAAATATTTTTAGATCCGAAGTTTAAAAATTTAAACTGGCAATTATTGGCGGGTTAAGCTCAACTATTAGACGCACTTTTCATTTCACCTTTTTAACCTTTAAGTAAATCCAGATTTTCTTAATTCTCTGAAGGAGTAAAAATAAATACCCTTAAAAGCATTTTTGAGGATAATTGTTCAAAAAGACAAAGCTAAAAAACCTTATTTGCTTAAACAATTTTATGTCTTGTTGAACTCATGACTTTTATCCTCAAAGGCAAACGAGTTTTGTCCAGAAAGCAACTTATTAGATCCGCTAAGTGAGTTACTATAATTAAGGTAAGTGAAATGAAAAGACTCAAAGTGACAAAACTAATAGGAAAATTAGCACAGGCCACCAGTTCCTTTCTTTAAGGAAGTTTATTTGACATTCAGTACTTTATTTCCTTGCATCTTAATTTATTTAAGAAGATTAAAGAACGTTAACGAAAAGTGATTCTTGCAAAAAGCGTGTGAAATTAACATAATCTTTAATTAGAGTACTATTCTATGCAAACATTGTTAATCTTAGTACAACGGTTTGTTTTTTTAGCTCTGCAAAGTGCTTTTAAAACCTTTCACTCGGGCAGGTTGCATTAGGTTTACATTAGTTTATCTTAATGTTGTTTTGTTGGAAGTTTGTACACACATGAGAGCGTATTAAAGAATCCAGCCACACCGTGAAAATGCGTTTTATATAATGTAAAAAAAATTAATGGTTTATATAATGTAAAAAAAGAAAATGCTTTATATAATGTAAAAAAAGAAAGTGCTTTATATGATGTAAAAAAAACAGTAAAATGCATGAATTATAAATCACGCTTATTTTATCACGTGGATTTTTTAGGCTATATACTTTTTTTCTCAAATTCGAGTATGGAGAAAAAAAATTCATCAACTCTTAATATTAAAAACAAATGATAATAAAATTATACACTTAGCGATGAACGGTAAAGTACACTGCTCAAAACAATTAGGGGAGCACATGATTTTAACAAAATTACGCGAAGATGTATATCAATAAGTAACATAAAATGAATCGTCCATAATTTAAAACCTACCAGAGAACGGAAGAAGAAAACTTTATGTACAAATTAAAGTTAGTGACGTCAAAAATCAGAGAAATGAGATAAGTGCGGAGATCGGGATGTTGCAGAAACGTCCGTTTTATTGCCGCAACTGTGAAATTCAATAGCGCAGTAGTTTTTTTTTTCTTTTTTTTTATATAATTTTTTTAGGTGACAAGTTTACTTGAGAATGTCTCAACAACGTGATTTACCGGAATCAATGCCATGGCGTGCTATAGGTAGGTTGGAATCCGCGCAAATAAAAACGTAGTGTCGCGGATGATGTTGGAGTCGTAAGAAGTGTTGCAAGGCTATGGAATCGATTCCAAGAAACAGGAAATGTTAGACGTCGATCAGGGTAAGGTCGGCCACTAGCCACAACAGCAACTGATAGCCAGTATATTGGTTAACGGTCCGTTGAAACATAATAGAGAAGTCTACGCATCTGCAAGGACAGTTGTTCTTGGCAATAGCACAAAGGGTATCCAGCCAAACAGTACGTAATCGACTTCATAAGGGGGGGGTGGCTCTATGCACGTAGGCCAATGGTCTGCATTTCCTTGACCCCACGCCATGTATGGTCCGAAGAAGATGGGCTGCTGAGCATCGAGATTGGGATCAACATGACTGGAGCCAAGTGATGTTTACAGACGAGTCTCAATTCAGTCTGGAGAGTGACACCGGACATGTTCTGGTATGGGGGAACAGGGGCACTCGAAATAACTCTTCATTCGTTCGTGAAAGTTCACAATACAGATGAGCTGGTTGGATTTTATGGAGTGGAATCAGCATAGGCGGACGTATGGACCTGCATTTAATTTGGAATGACATTTTGACGGGACAAAGGTATGCAGACGAGATACTGAGACCTCATGTCATCCCTTACGCTAGAGCTATTGGAGATTCCTTTGTTTTGCAAGACGACAATCCTCGATCGAAGAGAGCTCGTCTGGTGGAGAACATGCTTGAAGCTAATAAAAATAATGCGTATGGAATGGCCAGCGTGCTCTACTGACCTGAATCCAATCAATCATGTTTGGGCCATGCTTGGACGATGTATTGTTGCGTGACCAAGGTCGCCTGTTATTGTCTGAGACTTGGAGATTGCACTTCTTGAGGAGTAGAACAGTATTCCCCAAAGTCAGATCAATCCCCTTATTGCATCCTTGCCAAACAGGTGTGCAACAGTCTTAGCTGTTCAAGCAGACCACACGCCTTATTAAAACTCATGCATCATGTCTAAACAGAACCTTTTCTTCATCTTTTACATGTAACCAAATTTTTAGCCCTGAATCACCTTTTCATATTTTTCCACATTTTCAAAGAATTAAAGACTAATTTTAAAAGTGTTTAGGTCTTTCTTTCTGTATTGCGCATCGATACGCGTGTGCTATTCATTGTATACTAATCCGTGACTGTCTTGCACGGTTTTCTTCACTTTTTGCTTGCTCCCCTAATTGTTTTGAGTAGTGTACTTCCTTAGGGTTCAACAAAGGGGTGAGGATGGAGCTCTGGTTTAAATTAAATTTGTTTCACTTAATTGATTTCTTCCTTGTCTGAACTCTGAACAATTGGTTTCGTACTTGTTTTTAATTTCAATATTCGGTGGCCTTTTATTATTATCATTTTATGTTTTATATACTCTTCGCCTCCATCGCCCCTCAAGAATTTCTCGCTCGCTTGAGAAGCGAAATTGCCCCCTTTGAAGATGACAATCCACAGAATGGGAAACACTGAATCAAAACACAAAAAAGTACAAAACATTCTCTCAGCTTCTGTACTAGTAAAATTGTACAAAACAAAATCCGAGCTCTATTTTTTTTCAGTTTTTTGGTTTTAATTTAAAACTACCGTGGAACATTATAAACGTTTATATATAATTGCAATATTCGCAAATTATTTCTTATTAAAAAGGGAGAGGGTGGAAGAGGTAAAAGTGAAAAGAAAAAATAAAATAAATTTAGTCTTCTTTTTTTTTGCTACCTTTAAGAAGAAATATTTTTATATTAGTTGCATGTTTAGCAAATGTAAAATAATTAAAACATTATTTTTTTTTATTTCAAAATATTTTTAAACACTTTATCAAAGCTGTTTTTCTAGCAATAGAGTCAAAACTAACTCCTTTCTAATAAACTTTCTTTTATCAAAGTAATTGCTCGTCCATTTAAATTAAGTCATTTATTATCATCGAGCTCTAACACGTGCTTACGATGTTTAGAATTTCATAGCATTCCTTTCAGGATGTAGAGAGTGGTTTTAGAACCGGACTTGTGCAGCGTATGTGATTTATACGCTGGAAGATTAAGGCTTGAATTCCCAAAACCTTCAGGTGAAATGAAAACCGAAAGTTCTTTAATGGGATTCCGAATGTACGAAATAAAATCTGAGAAATCGGAGCGAAGTTTTCCGTCGTCTAGGCAACGCTATGCCCCCTGGCTGGAACCTATTTTTCTTCAAGACGATTCATCAGGTATCAAAGCTTTTTAAATTTCAATAGGGAAGGTAATACGACAGGGCGTTTTAGAGATATTGTGCAGATAAATGGGGAACTATTTTGTATTTTATTTTCGGTCTGGTGAGCGATCTATTTTTGGATTTTTAAATCAATGAGTTGCACTTCGGGTGCTATATATTTGATACTTTGCAAATAAGTTTTATCAAAGTAAATACGTTTTGTGCATTCAAATACTGCAATTTTTCGATCAAATAATTTTGAGTAGGAGCTTTTTCAAATATTTAGAAGCAACTATATTTCAATTTAGATGCGTAAGCATGATTATAGTTCTGTACTTTCTTTAAGTCGTTTTTCTTTTTTTTAATGTTTATAAGGAAATGTAGAGAAAAGTTAAAATAATTTTATAAGTTGCGAATATATTTTTCTCTTATGTATATGTAGAGTGCAATGATTTTTTACATACATGCATTTAAAAAAAGAAAAACTATATTCTACTTGCTTACCGATATTTCAATGAACAATAGAAAAATCCAAGCTCTTACGATACAGTGTAAACAATAAATTTGAAACGAAAGAAACTGCCAACAAAATAGCGCATTTAACTCCTTATTTTTATAAAAATCTTATTTTTATTTCTGAGAGTAAATTCTTACCTACAACTAAAAGAAGAAAATTATCCCTTTGCCGCAGGCATGAAGCAAAGTGAAGAGTAAAATGAAATATTTTCTCCGATATTATAAAAATATTTTTCTGATAATATTCAATATTTAATGTTTCCCACATGAACTACTTAAATAAATGGATAAATTAAATGAATTTAGTTACTTAATAAATGAATGAATTATTGCATAAATGAATTTTTGAATGAATAAGTAATTTATTTACCAAATTTACCGACTTTTTAGTGTCTCCATTAGACCCCCACCCCCCAACTAGGGCAGAGAAAAAACGGGCATTACGCAAAACGGAATTTATATCATTTACAAAATCATGATTGAATAACTTATGCCAAATACTAAAAAATGTATTACTCTTTTAGTTCTAATGAAGAAATTTCAAAATTATCAAAAAAAAAAAAAAAAAAAATCAAAATTTTCAACAAAAAAAAAAGAATCATTTTTTATTCTAAAATGTAAGATGATTTGGACAAAAAATTGAAGCAGCATAAATAGTTTATTTTGTTGTTCTGGTACATATGGATTTTCATTAACCCATTAAAGCGTCCCTTTTTAGGGAAGGTCCAAAAAAAGGGTCTTAATTTCCCCAAAATGAACATTTCTACCAAATAATAGTGTTCAATTAGTACCTTGGTATTGTTTCAATTCGTTATGAACAGATTGCAGCGCATAACCATTGTAAAGTAGTCTGTAACAGTTTTAATATGGTCTTTATCAAAAATGACATAGTTCACATTCTCAAGAAAAAAAGCTAAGTTTTCAAAGTTATTCGCAGCCTCCCATTTTTTGTTAATTGCTGATTTTATTTCTTCTTATAAAATGTCTTTTTAAATATTATATCGTAGGCAGAAAACAATTTTAGTAAAAAAAGTATGTACCCTCTGGGGTTTATCGTAACTTTTAAGAGGCGATTGTTCTTTCCTTAATGAAACATTCTTTTTACGTAATATTTTTTTAATTATGTTTCCTGTCCATTCAACACTGTTTGTAACCAGTATACAAAATATGTTTAAAAAAAATGTCAGGCATTAATGGGTTACAAAAAAAAAAAAAAATACACACGTAATTTCAGTTCTAAAAATTCGGAAAATATTTTTGCGGCGCAAACAGAGTGCTTCAAAGGGTGAAAAAAAATATACAGGGTGCATGTACAAGCAGGGGGGTTTGTTAAGTTTTGAGATAATTCCATACTTAAGTTAAGGAGGGGCATGCATTTCACAACAGAGGAAATCGCTGAAATGTGAAGATGTACCAAAATAATGTTCTTAAAATATTTTCATTTAGCGCATCTCCTGAAGTAAAATTTGTTTCGTTCAAGATAATGCTGGATGGTAAATATTTGCTATTAAGCAACTCCATTCTCCCGCATGGCTTCGGACGTCTTTTGTAAGTTGATGTGATTAAATAGCTTATATACAGAAGGACGTAGATTGCTTTAAGCAGCACTGAGCTTAAAACATGTGCAGGTGTTGAAGAAAGCAAACAAAATTCGTCGCCAAAATGTTCCAAGGTTTTCTCAAAAATTATTTTGACGTGCTTGTTGAAAGGAGTCATTCGAGCAAAAATATGAAGTAAAGTATAAAGGAAGAAACTTGAAGTGTCTAGCTATGTTTCCTAATTTTAACTAGGTTTTACTTTTTTAAATATTTATGGAAATGCTCGGAAATTTATGAATTACATGAAAGCATAATTGCGGGTGGACACTGATACAAATAACAATTATTACGTGAAATTATAACTATTATCTCCGTAAGTAAAAAAGATACACTGTAGAAAATAGATGCTGTTTTTACAGTATAATACAGCTAATTTTACAGTAATAAACTAAAATTGCTAATTTTGAAGTGGTATACTGTAAAATTGCTAATTTACAGTAATAAGCTGTAAAACAGCTAGTTTTACAGTGATAAACTGTAAAACAGCTAGTTTTACAGTGATAAGCTGTAAAACAGCTATTTTTACAATTTATTACTGTGCTTTTGCAGTTTTAAACTAGAACCTCTGCTGTCAGTAGTATACTATAAAAAAACAGCTTTTTTTTATTTTGCAGTTAATTTCTGCACATTTAAAAATTTTTAGTGAAGATTTTAAGATATTTTAGCGCATAATTATAGCTCTATAAATTAATAACTTTTCAGTACACACAATCCAATGTTTTGGACGCAATCAATTAGGATGTTCCTGACGCAAAACTTAACAAAAGTGACCTGAGAAGTATGAGAACCGTTGGGGTGGAAGAATATCTCAAGGTAAGCATGGGTAGACTGTGACGTCTGATTAGGTCAGTTAGAAGAAACTTATCGACTAGCATGTTGTAGGATGTAATATAGTTAAAAGAGAAGCTATTATTATTATATCTTAGACACAATTGAAATAGTCACTAGTTTTGGGTTTTGATTGTTAAAAGACTATTAAGATTTGTTTTTTTGTTTTTTAGTTGATTACACTGCAAAAAATAAACTGTTGGTTTTACTGTATAATACTGCAAGCAGAGATTTTAGTCAAAACTGTAAAATGCACAGTAATAAGCTGTAAAACTAGCAACTTTACAGTTTATGACTATAAACTTAGCAATTTTACAGTTTATTACCGTAAAATCAGCTGTATTATGCAGTAAAAACAAAAGTATAGTAGGGTGATTCTCCAAAATTTGAACAATATGATGTCCCTGCAGGACAGCACAAAAATGATTTGACCTAGAAAGTTTTTTTTTATTTTTTTAATTGTTAGAAATACTTATTATGATGTTATTCGATTCATATTAAAGTAATTTTTCATTTATTTTTTTCTACAAAAATTTTTGAATAGCCGAAAAGTCACCTTTTTTGCGTGTCCCACCCTGTTTCTAAAATGTTTATAAAATATTTTAAAATTTTACGTGAACATTACACTAATTCCACTTGTAGTGTTGAATTATGTATAGTTATGAGTGTAATGTAGTGTTGTTTTAGCTTATTTAAATGATTATATAATCAGGTAGATCATTTTGAAGTTTGTCCCCAGATTGCATGTCCCTCTCCTGGCCTACAAATTGGTTCAATTATTAAATACAAAAAGAAGGAATTTTGAATCTGCACTACTATAACACTGTTTATTCTCATCACTTCTTTGGACTCATAGAGTATTTTGTCTATAGAATGTGTCTGCTGTTCGTATTATTATTCTTTAGTTCAAAATGAGGCATGTAACATTTTCGATGTCCCTCTCCTGGCCAACATTTCTGTTCTAAATAAAATAAAAATAATAATTCTGCCTGCAGAGTGTAATTAAGTTAAGAGGAATAAAAGAAAAAAAATACCATTATTTACCTTCTATATAATTCCGGGTAGAAATATCAGCCTTTTTTGATTAAAATGTCCCTCTCCTATCGCAAAAAAAAAGTCACTCTTTCATTACTTTTAAAGCACTGGTAAATTTATTGAAAAAAGTATTTATTCATTTATTGAAAAAAGTATTTATTCAGAAAAATTTGAACTTTAGTTTATGATTGTAGGGGAAGACCGCCTATTTTGAACCCCCTAAGAACAGGAGGCCTGTGTCGCTCAATGTGAAGCAAAACAGAAATGCAAAATAGGGCATCGTAAGCTAAATTTAATCAGGAACCGCCCTAGGAGCTTATATTTTCTAAAAATATGAAAATTATTTTTTAAAAAATTATCTTATAAAAAGTTGCAAAAGTCCAATTTAGGCATATATGCGCCTAAATTGAGCCATGCGCTTCCTAAATTGGACCGTACCAGGAAAACATAGAACAATTTATATTTAAACTATACAGCTTTTTTCCAGGATTTGCAATAGAATTTCTTTTGCTTCGGCATCACTTAGGCAGTGTTGATAAACTCGTCGATGGCATTTCATACAATTAATCATGTTTTGTACTTCATCTCTATGACAAATATTGCAATAACAATTCTTTTGTGTAGTTTCTTGCTTCTTCTTGTGTGACTTTTTTTGCTCTATGCCTCTTTTATACGGCGTTAGAATGATTGCTGAGACAGCCTTCCTTTTCGTTCCTTCTATTTTTTTAAACAAAGGTGACATGTGAGCCATCTTTACAAAATCATAGTTAGAGTTGGCAATCATGTTTTGATGAGAACTATCCGCCGATTCTGCAGAATTTGTACTAATTAAGTCTCTTGTACATGGTGTATCGAACATGTAACCTGTTCACTTTGATTAGTTTTATCTGGACTACTTGCCTCTAGTTCTGCTGCAGCCAAGTCAATGTCATTAAACACATGTCAATTAACAGGCCAAACTGCTGTTCTTTGGAATCAACTCAGAGCATTTGCCATGGCCTTAATTGCGGTTTGCCCATAAGAGTTACCAAACAGTTCTCTTATGCGGTATTATATAATGGATCTCATTAGATGTTCTCGCATCCATGTATCACATGCTCAATTAAAATATGTAGACAGACTGAATAAAAACCACATCTACGTGCATGATGTGTTTAAAGAGAAAGCATTATTATATCGTTCTCGTTAGAAAATTTTATTGCATCAATGCTCTTTATGTAAGTGCTGTGCTTATCCGTTATAGAAGTAGAAGGACATTCTTTTTACATTGCTTGGCTTAACAGTTTTGATGAAAGGCTGTATCAATTGTGTAAGTTATCGATTGTGATCCAACATTTTTTTTGAACAAGCATATTGCTCACCAGGGAAGCTTTTACGATAAGTTCATACATGGAACGTAATCTTTTTAAAATAAGCATGGGGAGCTTGCACTCATGCAGCAAATAACCACTCATTACTGATGCAATCTGATGTTAACCTCTATACGTAAATATATTTTGGGACTTTTGGACAGTGCAAAAAGACCGGCTTCATCTACATTGAACATTTTAGTAGCATATAAATTGTTTCCAAAATATCGAAGAATTTCATATTTTTCTCTCGGTAAACCAGATTAAGTGTTATTTAAGTTAATAACTGTTTAACAACCTAAAACTGCAGCTTAATGGATGAAGAGAAAAAAAAACATACATTTTAAGAAGTTGCAGCTTCTGCTTGATAAAAATGTGCTTGATAAAAAAGTTTAAATGAATGTCGTGAATAAAACGTTAAAGTATGCTTAAAATAATTTTAACTACGCTATTAAATAAAACGAGTCACTTATTTTATGTTACGATTAGTAAAAAGTCTTGTTTAAAATCATATTCTTAAATTGTACTACCGGTCCAATATAGGAAAATTTTTTCGGTCCAATAAAGGAAAACATGCCATTTTTTATTCTTCAGCTCATAGCTCTGTCAAAAACTATCACAATAGTGCATGTAAATGCATCGATGTAATCCTTATTAAACACAGATTATAATACTGTAACAGCATTTCACCGCAATTCACAAGTTTTTGAGTTATATATCTAGAAACAAGTCCGCAAAATAAGATTTCTCACGTTTTCAACACAAATCAAGCCGTAACTCACGCTAAACAGTTCGAAGACCGGTAAAACTGCATACACATTGATTTTAATCCTAAAACTTTATGTTTCTATTGTTAAAATGTAACTACAGATCTCTGTACTAGATTTTAAGCCCGAGGTCCAATTTAAGCAGTGGTCCAATATAGGCGGTCTTCCACTAAATTTCTTTCTTCATATAAATATTAAATTTGTCGGATGCTGCATCTCTTAAAACAGTGTTCGTTTAAGGAGGTTGTAAATTAGTTTTGTTTGTCTACAATAAACATAGTTTTTCATTCATGTTGAAGTTATTTCTTTGTTATTGTTGTAAAATTTCTGATAATCCTTGATAAAATTCATTTGTTTGCTCGCTTAGTGCTTCTTGTCACTCTCTCGGTTTGAAAAAATTGACACCCCCCATTTTTGGGGTGTAGCATACTTAAAGTGAATTCCCTCTATTTTTCTCTTAATAAGCTCCTAACAAAGAGTAAGTATGATTTTTTAAAGATTTTTTTACGCATTTTTATTTTTATAGAGTTTGTGAGTCGAAATTGCCAGGTTTTTGGAGAATCACCCAGTACTGACAGCAGATTTTCCAGTTCAAAACTGTAAAATAAACTCTAAAACTAGCAGTTTTAGCTTATTTCTGTAAATGTAACAATTTTACAGTTTATTACTATAAAAATTACTATAAAATTAGCTGTATTATACTGTAAAAATAACATTCATTTCTTATAGTGTAGCAGTTATTTTTTGATGTAAATTTTTAAAGACTCGTGTGGTTTTTTTTTTCTACAAGATGAAAAACGTAATTGTTAAGAAGGTTTTTAGAAGTATAAAAAGTTCCTAGAAAAATAATCAAAGAAGCATCTTGCTCTTAATGTGTATAAAAACATTCAATGAGTGCCTTTTGTAAGAAATGCAGATCTACAACAAACCATACCGAAATTCCCATCATTTTAAAGTCTCCGAAATTGTGAAAGATATAGCGAGACTGAAAAACAAAAATTACATATTATCCATTGGACAATACATTGAGCAATTGATTTTTTTTTGTTCTTAAATTTTAAAGTCTCAACAGCATTCATAATGAAGTAAATACACTCACAGCTTGGTCATGACATCCTGAGACTGTAGTTTCGTCCTTATTCTGGACTCTTTAGTTAGGAATAAGGAATAGCCAATAACCAAGCTCGTTTATAGCAGATAACCTCTTAATGTAGCCAAGATAGCCTTCAAACTGGTAGTTAAAATAAATTTATCTTTCCAGCGAACCTTCAAATTGGTAGATAAAATTAACTTTTCTATCTATCAGTTTGAAGGATATCTTAGCTACAATAAGATATCTTCCTCTAGCTCGGTTGTTGGTAATTCCTGACTGAGGAGTCCAGAATACGGACAAAACTGCAGTTTCAGGATATCATGACCAAGCTGTAGCTTTATTTGCTTTAGTTCTGAATAAAGGTTTATGGGCGGTAACTTATTGTATATTACCCAGCTATTGCCCTCAATTTTCGAGTTGAGCCGTACCATGATTTGCGGACGCTCGCTGAAAAGGTAAATTTATTTTATCTACTAGTTTGAAGGTTATCTTGGCTACAATAAGATGCTATCTTCCTCCAGCTCGGTTATTGGCAATTTCTGACTGAGGAGTTCAGAAAAAGGACAAAGCTTCAGTCTCAGGATGTCATGACTAGGCATTGAGTGCATTTGTTACAATTCTGCCTCACCCCTGGCTTATGGGCGGTAACTCATTGCATAGAATTAATTCTGCTAATACAGAACCTGTATAATTCGAAAGCCATTTGAGGTCAAACTAGTTAGGAAAGAAACCTTTGAAGCTGCATCATTTCAAAATAGGGTTCGTTTTATTCATGTTTGTTAATATTACCTGTAAACATTAATTTCATAAGAATTTGTCTTTCTTCCCAAACATTTGATACTTTCTCATGGAAAAATTCTAATCACTAATAGCAAATGAAGCCTTTTCACGAAGTATTGCAGAAAAATATTCAACTTCTGAGGTAGTATTAAATACGTTACTGAACACTAAATCCTTCTTTATTTTCAGCTGTTAAAAAAATCAAGACTATGGTTTCACAAAATAAATTATATAGAAACTGACTTACTTAAAAAAAGCATTCGCCCTCGACATCAAGGATAAAAAAACCCAGTTTTTAATTCACGTTCCACTTTGTGCTCATCACTGATATGTACATTGTTTAAATTATTTAAAGCAACTTTCTTCTGGATACTTTTGTACTTCCTTACCACTGTAATTCCAAGATTTAATTTTGCCCAAATTATCGATCCCCCTCCCCCCATTAAGAAGAAAACTTTACTGGAATGACATTAGTATGTCATGTTGTATGACTGTCGTTTTCATATTCAAAAAAATATTGACAAAACTGATTAAGGATTTCAGCTCCATTTTTTTTTTACTATTAAACATATACATCGTAAGAACATTTACCATCAAAATATTTCCAAGTATTGTGAAAAAATCATCTAAAAAAAGAGTGAAAACAATGTCCTAAGGTCTTTCAGTCATTCAAAAGGTGAGGAAAAAATATTTTTTCCATTCGGAGATTTGTTTCAAAAAGTGACAACACTACTGAAAAAGAAGCTTTTTTATTTAATTGGTCTTATACAAGTAGAATTTTTGTGATCATCAGGCATTTTTTCGCAGTATCCTTTGCTAATTCATTTTTATCTAAGTGTCTTTATTACCTGTCATTACTAGGGTTCATAGAAAACCAGTAAAATGTAAATACAATTAAATTTTACTAACATACAGTATAACCCTTGAGATTCTTGACAAAAGCTAATCTTGAAAAGCTTCTGAAATAACTTACTGAGATAAATTTTACTAATCTGCAAAATACAATTGCAAAAAAAGAGCAAGATACAAATAATTAAGGTCTGTTGTTGTGGTATTCGCAAATTTTATAGTATTTTCTTTTCTTGCATATATGTTTTTAATAAAATTAATATTTTAAAAGAAATGCACTACAAACTTTCAGGTTTTTACGGAATCACTCAAAAATATTAGCAATGAACTAATTACAAGACGAATGTAGATAAAATAAATAAATATGTAGTAAGAACGGGTCAAAACAAAAATGTATTGTTTGAGTAATAAAATAGTATTACATTCAGCTTCTGGATAACTTCGGGACATATTTGCATTTGAATTATTGACATAATTGTGTATATGTATTTGTTAAGCAAGATTCGCCTACAATCTAAAATCAAAACAAAAATGTCTCCAACAGTATATACCGTAGCAGTAATGAGTGTCGTTAAAAAAGCAAAACCTTCAGTAAGATATCTTTGACACAGTAAATACACACACCTAGTGATTAATGACTCTTTTGACACGTAAAATAATAAACAGATAGCCCCAAAGTAACGTAAGTGTTTTCTTAATCATGCAAAGCTAGTTGATTGATCGAGACAAGTTCAATATTTTCTAAGAATAGTGACAAGATATTATGGACTGAGATAAAGTTGATATGTGATGCAAGTCATTTTCATTAAAGGTTTAACTTTGAATTTAAACGAGTGCATGAGGGAGAAAGGCAATTACAACTTTTGTGTGAGCACATATAATAGCTTTTAAAAATTATCAATATTTTCCAGAGACAGCGTAGATATTTTTCGTGCATATCTGCTCAATTTAGTTTCTAACGTTCCCTTTGAACAAAAATAAAGTATAGTTCCTTAAAATGTTTTTTTTTTAATTTCATTTACATCTATGACATTATTTGTGGCATGTTATTTCTGTAGCTTACTTTGTAGAACAGCTTTTCAAATCAATATGCAAATGCAGCGATTTCTTTTATTTAGACCATTTCGGTTTAAAAAAATCCACTAGATGCTGTTCTTGCACATTTGATTTTCGATACGTGATAAACTCGAAATTGATTAGCTTTCAAGCCCATACTAGGGAAATCTATGGTTGATACAAATGCAGCTATTAATATTCAATTTAATTTATGAAACAATGGATCTGGTATTTTAAAACCTTAGGACCATTGTAAAATTAAATATACTTGAAAATAAATGGTTCGCTTTGTCTTTGTTAAATAATGCAATGGTATTTTAAGTGCGTAATTTTATGGCACTATTACAAAAATACAACATTATTATTAAAAAGATCATGTCATGTGATTAATAGTTTGGTACACTTCCAAAGCCTGCAAAGAAGAAAATATCTTGATACAAATACATTTATTTACTTCAAACGGTGCTGCGTTGGCAGCAACCATTTTGCAAACCTAGTGCATGCCACGAGATCGGCACCCATCTTTTCATGTGGCCTCACTATCGGCGGAATGCCATTGCCACGAGAGTTTTGACCCAGCATTTCCCCACTAGAAGTGGGCTGCACTTGGGCTCTATTTGATGTGAAGCTTCACCAGGAATTTAATTTTGCCTAGAGATACTCCATTCTAAACGAGTACTCGAGGGATCTTATACCTGCCGCAAAATCATATGACATGGACGCTGTCGACTTTCTGCATCATTAAAATCCACCGACTGGAGCCGCGTTTAATTTCGCGCCGCTGGCTGATACGAATATGCAAAAGCTCAAACTTTCTTTTTTTTTTACCAAGAAAGAAAAAATACTTTAGTATTAATAATAATTGGCAATAGTTTTCATTTCTCCTTCCAAAGAATTAAAAGTAGCATCATGGTAGTGAATAAAGCAGAAACAATTTTGTTCGGGAAGGCTTTTAAACTTGGTAAATGTAGCTTTAACGAAAAACTTTCAAGAGGCCTTATAACAGTTTAAATAAAATAATTGGAATATCAAATTTCACACTCGTTTAACGTGTTTTTTCTTCATAAAATAATCAATAAAGCACTCTTGCGTACCGAAGCGCATATATTTATTTCAGAAGAACTTTAAACATTCATATTTTAACGTAATTGTTTATTGATTTTGATGCAAGGCAAATTCGCTTTATGCTTTCTTTTCTCTTAATTGTTTTAAAGCACTAATTTATGGTAGAAAGTTTTGAAGTACTTGTAAAAGTTTTAAAAAATAATTCACTGGGTCGTTAAGTTAATCGATTAGTATATTGCTTATTAGCATAGTACAGTAAAGCTTTCGATTAAAAGAATAGTACTACATAATTACCTTAGAGAAATTGAATATTAGTAGAACCATTGTAGCATAACAAAACTTGTTGTTATGCTTTAACATTTTTTTTCGCTGAAGCATCACAATGAACTTGAGAACTGGTTTTAGCGATACAGCTACCTTCTTTTTAAAGAGAAATTCAAACACTTATGCAGTGTTTTTCATTCCGTAGAGATGTGATGCTTATATCTACACATTTCAATGTATAGATACTATATACTACCCCTCGACAACATGTTGGTGTGAGTCAAAATATGGTTGCCTTACATATATTATTGTAATAGCAAGTAAAAAAATCTTGGTTTCGTATTCAAAGTATGGGGGAAACATAGAAAAAAATAAATATGTATGTATTTAGCTTTCAGAGTTTGAGAGAAAAGGTTTAAAAATGGTTCATTTTCAGAAATGGGGGGGGGGGTGCTTTTCAAATACAAATGCTTTAAATGTTTGGTCTAATAACAGGAAAACTTTTGACATATACATTTCAGCCCTCTTTTCATACGCCTTTAAGAAATTTTATGTTTCTTTAAGACTTCTATACTTTGCGTGAGCACTAAATTTCCGTAAAATTATAACACTTTTTCTTATTTTGGTTTCCTCACATTCTGCAGTTCAGTTTTACATTTTTCACAATAAATGTGCACTAAGGACCCCGAATACACCCCAAAGAGATGCTTGCACCTCGTTTCAAACCTACCCATCCACCTAGCCAAAAGGGCTATTTATTTGTAGTATTTACCAGTTTGTCAAAAAATGCTCTAAAAGCATTATTTTAGCTCGGTGAACTTTAAGGTATCCGCATAGATGAAATAAAAACTTTTGATTATCTCATTTGTACGAACAAGAAATTAAAATCTTTGTGTAACTATAGTTTGGTATAACATGTAAAACTGTTTTTGGAGCTTTGATATTGGTGTAGTTACCGAAAAGCTGAAAATAAAAAAAAGTAAGTTAAACCAAATGGCCGGACTATTACAAATACAATCTAGATTTATCACTGTTATAAGTTATGGATTCCTTGAAAGTTATACTTACGAATTCTTAAAACCACATATAATAACCCCCTTTATTCCCTCAAAGGTTTTCTAGTTTCAGCAAATCCTTCAGCAGGATCAAACTTTGATTCCGTTTCGAAAAATGTTTATTTCTCTTTCTGCTCATGTTTCAAAACATTTTTGATATGTACATAAACTTGGATAAACTAGAGGTTTCAAATCCTATACTATCAGTAAACATGGGATTAAGTAAAGAAGTAAAACTATAAAGTACATTTATAATTTCGCGAAAGATCTGACTTAGCTTTTCAGCATTTTGGGGGCATAAAACTATCCCGATTCTTGCAATTTCGTTGAAGAAAATTTGTAATAGTTTGCTAGAGTATACGAAAATATTTTTACGATAATTTATATACTTAATCATATAAAGAAATAGCAAGCTAAGAGCAATTTGCATGTTACAAAGAAAACAAAACTTACAAGTTGCAAGAAAATAATGAGTAATATAATTAATTTTAATTACTGCATTCATGTTATATGTATTGCATATGCTCTCTGTTAGATTCTATATAATTGGATTCAATCTTGCTGAAGCGTAAATAAAAGGTAGGATACAAATTGTAGTGCTTCTTTTCAGCTACTTCATAAATACGTGCTTTGAGCCGATTAATATTTACATTGGGGAAATACTTGAGTATGTAAACATGTCAACACTGAATCACTGACCACATACTTCAATTAAAATATCACGGTTAGTGCCTTGTTTAAAATGACGTTTATATATGAAATTCTATTTAAGCAGTTTGCTAATTAAAATATTATAGGTAGCTATAGAGTCTAATTGACTAGTACTTTGTAATTTTGGTTTTGAAGTATGCCTTTTGAAAGAACACCTTTCGTGCCTCTACAAACAAACTTGTTTTCTCTAGAATTCAGTAATATCACACACAGAAGTAAGCATCATTCTTTTTGGAAACGTAAAAAATAAATTAAGTGTCCGGTTTAACTACACAGTTGCAATAAAATATTTTTATTTTATAAGTGAATAACAAATTAAATGCGGATTAATATAGTATCAATATGAGCAGTACAAACTACAGAAAATAGAGTAAAAACTAAAAAACGAGTAGGGGTGTGCGGTGTTATAAGTTCCGCGAGTATAAGTTGTTCCTTTGATCAAAATAGAAAAAAGATAAATGTATTTTGTCAATGGGGGAGTTTCCTTCAGTCAAAAACACTCCTTTTTGTTACTGAAATTGATAGAATGATATCAAAAAAAAAAAAAAATAACATGGACCCGGAAAATGCTTTAATGTTCCCAACCGTTTATTTTTTTTTTTTTTTAAATACCCTAATTGAAAACGGGGCGTGGTTTTTGTGACGTCAGTGGTGCACCTAACAGCTCTCTTTCCAATAATAACACCATTTTGATTGACTTGAGTTGTCCAATCGCAGGAGTCGGTGACGTCACGACCTTCGTCATCTCGCTACAACCAATTAGATTTCATTCTTACGTGCACCACTGACGTCATGCGCAGATTTTTTTTTTTTTTCGGAATAGCATCTACGCACCGGTTAAAATAATTTATAAAAAATATATAACTGTGTCAAAAAAATAAAAAAAAGGTCAATTCCTATGTTTTAAAATATGCTCTTTCAGAAGAAAATACTTTTGAAATTTCGGTAAATGTTACAGCGCGCAAATATCAGCCATTTTAGCCAGCCCAGAGGCGTCCAGTATGTACAAAGCCGAGCACTGGCAAAACTGATATCTACGAGAGTATATAATTTTGTTTCTGGTGTTTTGAGTCTTTTTACCGAAATTTAATAGTTAGTGTTTAGTTTTTTGGTTTTTTACGTGAAGATAGATTGTGTACCTACTGATCTACTAATTTTTACTTTATGGTTTCAGAGTCATTTTCCCTAACTAGCTTCTTAGTGATACTTAAAACAGCATATTTAAAAAAAAATAGTTAAAGAAAAATGTACAATGTAAAATGTACAACAGGAAAATGAAAGATTTTGTCGCAGTTTCTAGGTAAAATCAATCTGAAAATGTCTAGCAATGTTTCTAATTACATTGGATAGGGAGGAGGAGTTATTCATTTGGGAAACAAAAGAAGAAATCTCATCTTCTGCATCCATCTCTATGGCTTATTCAACATTACTTCTGAGGCTATTTCCCCATACAAGTCCCTCAAAAAGCGTAAGTTATCTTATTTTCTCATTTAAGTACCTCATACTTGCAAAACTATATTTTACTTTCATTTCTTTGCCTTTTACCAAGAGAAAAAATAACCAAATTATACAGAATAACCAAGGACCCAGAAATTCTAATATCAACTTTCAATTATGAAAGGAAAAGTCACCGGAAAAACATTTTAAAAAAAGCGCAAAAAATTATTAATAAAACCCAAGCTGAAAAGCAGAAACTATTTCAAAATAATGAGAAATAATAATAATAATTTCTATTTCTAGGGGATAATACAAATTCACATGAAAGCTCTAAGTGGAAAATATCTTCGTTGTTGCGGAAGAAAATACCATTAAAGCTTTAAATTAGGAAATAGAGAGTAAATTTTTGTGTTTTTGGCCAAAGATCAGAAACATTTTGTTTGCAGTTTCTCATTCTATACTAGTAACTGAGTTTTTGTTAAATCTTTCTCATCCAATGCTTTTGACTTATTTATTTTGCTCCATCTAAACCTCTTATTGAACTTCTTTTCATTTCTTTTCTAACTCAGAAACAAATTACCATTTTTAATTTAAATGACATTACCATTTATATGAAAAAAATCTTACTTTTTTTTTTAATTACAATCACCACATTTCCTTCTCGAGTCCTTTTCAACTTTTGTTAAAATGAAAGGGAAAAAAAGCAATCAATAAGCAACATAAGTAGAAAAAGGCTTTTAATTTAGATTGCAAATTGTCAATTTCCATTTTAACAATTTCCGACAAACCCTTTCAAAAATAATTATCACGGTTTGAAGAAGAATAATACACTTAAAAATACAAACAATATGTTGTTGTCTTTTTTTCCTTCTTATTTTATAAATATTTTTTGTTTGCGTTTTGAAAGCTTCTTTTTTAGCTTAAATAATACTAAAACCCATAAACACTGTATTATTAATTAAGGAATTTAAATCTTAATTCTAACTTTTTTTCACGTTTTAACACGTAAAACAGCTTAAAGAAAAGGGGAAAAATAATCAGGTATATACAGAAAAATAGTTTATAGAAACAGCTAAACAACAAGCGTCTTCACGTTAAAAGTCATTTATAAATGTGCAACTTAGATTTATACATTGAAATTTAAATTATATACATTTGATCATTTTCTACTTGCTCACTAATATACTTAGATCATCATTTTTGGCGTTACTAAGTTACACAAAGATGTACTGACTTGGTGCTGACCGAGTACTGACTAGGAACTGACGAGTACTGACTGGGTCCACACCGATCTTGGTGAAAAGAGACCATACTAGAAGACTTCTAAATGAGTTTTTAATTAAACTTCTGCTCTGACTAGAAGAAATCTAGAAAATTCCTCAATATACAGCGGACTGATGGTTCGAAAACTACAATCTAACTCCATTTTACATACTAATTTCAGGACGGCGACAGGGACAAGTGCGATGTCAGAATTAGAAGTCAAGACATTATTCCTTCTGAACCAAACCATTTTGTTCTTTGAGTCTTAGTGCCACTAGCTGTGCAAAGATACATTTTATAACTCTATTGTCTCCGAGAGTTTATTCTTCAAAGTGTTTAAAAATTTCAAAATGCATGTTTCCAAACAGGAAAATCTTTATTATTTGGATGCAATAAATTGTTTATTTCATCTAAAGTTCTGATTAAATCCTCAGTTATGTCTTCACAAAGAAGTTTTTCTCTTTATTTTGAACGCATAAGTTAGATCTGGAGAAAACCTTCCTTGACAGTATAATAAAGGCTACAAGTATGCTTACTCATAAAAGTTGGAGTTTGAGGACATTAAAGTCAAATTACAGCATTATGACGCTGCCAGGATGGGTTCGATCCACTACATTTTCAGTATTAAAATTTTCCTACCAACATGAAAGAAAAAGTGAGCAGAAACTAGCTATCAGATTTCAGCCCAATAAACTATTGGAGTTTATGCCGTGCTTTTTTCCAGCAGACTTTTTTTTTCTCTCAGTATGTTTAAAGTGGTACAAAAGAAAAGTAGAATTTCTAAAGACTTAACAAATTATTTCTGGAACTTTTATTTCTATTTAACTTTTTGGCTGCTACTTAGAACTACCTATTTGTTCTTTTTAATGTCTTACTAAATAAATTATTCGTAATTATCTTGAGCTTCTTTTTGACAACTGCAGTATGTTAATTATTGTTATTTTCTTAATGCAGATCGAACTAATTCCTTCCGAAGTTACTAGAGCGAAAAAAGTAAAGCTTATCAAAACAAAAAACAGTTGCGTATTTTGAAACATAAATCTCATATTGGAAACATACAGGTATTTCAAAAATGCTGGAATGCATTGTTTACTGGCAATTTTTTATTTTTTTTTGATAAAGCCATATCTTTGTAAGTAATTGAATGAAAAATATTATAATTAATTATGTCTTGAGATTTTTAAAAGTTGCTTTTTTTAAAGCACTTTTGTTTTGCCCATTCTGCCAGTTTGAAGCACTAAGCTATTTGACATTGAAAAAGTTCAATTCTCAAACGTTGCTAAAAATAGTTTCTAACTAGATGACACAGATTTATCATTAGAATTTTCTGGTGTTTCTTTCATTAATATTTAGCATTCCAGAAGGGATTTTTTTTTTATAAGAATAAATTAAGATATGCTTACAAGAAAAGAAAGTGGATAACGGAAATATTTCTTATTCTGATGAAAGCTGTCCATTTTTTAAAGGAATTCACAAATATTTTTAGATTAAATTTAGAATAATTTTTACGAATTATGTTGCCATTTTTCAGTTTTAAAAAACCTTTTAGGTGATAAAAGTTTTAAAAAATGCAAACAAGCATTTCATTCTTAAAGTCATAATTTATGATCTTTAGTTGAAAACAAAACATATTTAAAATTATTACTTCATATTTAAGGGCCATGTAACTAATTTTAGGAACCCCTGAGTGCATGTTTTTCTCTCTCCAAGTAATTTAGTTAGATGTTTTGAAAACAATTTAAATTAAATAACTAAGTTCCTAATTTCATTGATATCCTTTTCAAAAATTCTGTACTGTAAATTAACCTGTGATATATCTAAAAGCGGAATCACAATGCTCAACAGCACAAGAAACTTGAGCTTACTACTTGGTCAAACCACACGAAACCAAATGGGAAACCAATAAAAACCTAAATAATACAACTAGGCATGAATTTAGGCTATAAGAACTTCAGAATTATTATAGCTTCATTTATATACATCTTTTGGAAAATGAAAGTCTAAACAGACTCCAAATAATACCACTGCTTAATTAGAAACATTTAAAAAGTGAAAACACGTACGCTGCACGTTAGACTTAACTTACTACCCTGGGATCTTAATAAAGGTAGGAAATAAAACATAACATGAAATCATAAATTGTGTACGCTAAGGCCATCGTAATAACAGAGGTTGAAAACGTATTTACAAGTAAAAGAATTGTAGGAGGCTGAGCCTAGAGCTAGAGAAATATGATCTCGTGCTCTTTTGCTATTAAATGAGTGAATTGATATACCGCAGCCCTTTTGATGTACAGTGGGGTCAAACGGGATGAAAACTCTTTGTTACTAACCTCAAGTAACCTTACAAAACGCATTTATGAAATTTACTCACATAGCTATGAATGTCATTTTATCTGTTAGTAAATGTATTTTTTGTGCAATATGTATATAAAAAATGCTTTTTTTTCAAATAAAAATATGATGTATTAATATTTGTTTTTCGTTGTCGAAGCTTCGCTATTTTCTGTGAAAGAAAGGAAAAAAAAGCACTTTCATTTTCTTTAATAAAAAGTTTTTGTAATTAATTGGCTCTACCAATTCGTGGTTTTCTTTATCCTTTTTATTTTCTTTTGAGCATTCCAAGTAAAAACTACGCACAATATCATCAATTTTAGTTTTTTTTTTTTTGGAAGTGATACACTTTGCGCAAACAAAATTGAAATCTCATCTTAAATTTACAAAACATGAATTTCAGAATGCTTTTTGTTGTAGTAATAATAATAATTTCTATATTATTATGGTTATTATTATTATAAAGAAACATGTTGCAATAGTTATTTAGGTTTCTATTTGCAACATCACAGTCACTAAAATTCTTACAGTATACCAAATGTGATTTTTGCCATCCTCTTAGCATGTAAACAATGTAAATGTAAAAAATCTAAGATAAGTGTTCCAAATGAGGTTGTTCTAAAATTATTATTTTCTTCAACATGTGTTTGTTTATGCAATTGAAAAAATGAGAAAATAATATTTTTCTAATCCAAAATGAAAACTCAATTTTTTATATGCATGACATAAGACATTTTTTTTCAAGTTAAAGTAAGCATTTTTTAAACAACTCAACAAAATTTCATCGTTACATCACTGAACTTGGCAAAAAATCTTTAAATTATGAAAAAAAAAATCGAACTATGTAAAAATTTTTGAACTTAAGCAACAACAAATTCCTTTATTTCTGTGTGAAAAACAAGTATGTTCTGAAAGTATTGAAAAGCTATATTTGATAATTAAACCATTGATGTTGCTTAAACTACTGGCTCCAGATGATGAAGGTAAAAGTTTTTATGCGGCAGAAATTTAAATGCTAATTCTCTCTTTTCGTGTGGCAAAGCAACCTAATACTCATAATAAGCAGTTCGGGAGGAAAAAATTGGTTTTCCATTACATTTAGGAACTTCTATCGTTAAAGATATCCCCAAACTTAGTTGTTGCCAAAACTTTTTTCTGAATTTAATGCATAATGCCGTGTATTTGGATGAAAATATTTTAGCAGCTCCATCTCGCTCATTTTTCGTTTGAAGAAATGTAAGGTACAACTGAATTACATAATAGCATTAATTGAGTTTATATACTTTGTTATCTGATTAACTTTACCTATTTTGTATGCAATGAAGACTCTTAGAGTTAAATTGCATTTATGTTTTATGCATAGCATGCATTATTGAGCTTACTGTATGTTAATAACTTTTCGTTTAATGTACGGTTATTCATATAGTAAACCATTCAAAAGGTGCGTATAATATAATTCAATTGCCATGCAATATAATTTACGTGGCTACTTTTAATAACAATTTAAAGAAATATGTATCTGGAGTAATAACTAAAAGTTTTAGAGAGTTCAAGCAACATGATCAAATAAAATGCTTTTCACTAAGAGCATAATCATTGAAAAGATAAGTTCATTTTTAGTTATTCATCTAGTTATTTTTTGACGTTTTAACATCTGTTTCTTTATTTCTTAATATACGTTTTAATAAAACTATACTTTAAACAGTACTTAATACTTAGACGGAAGATTTAAGAATTGATGAACTAAATAGATTGTATGATAATTTGACCAAGTAATCGAATGCATAATGTATCAAAATTACATTAGGAGAATTGTACAAATAAACGCAATTAGTGGTGAGAACTAAAAATAAACAGCCTGTTGCAAAATATGCGCTGAGAAATTGTGGCATGTCACTCTTTCTCTCTCTCTCTCTCTCTCTATTTCAATTCCTTTATTCTTAAAATAGTTAAACTAGTTTCGAAATTATGACTGTCAAAGGTTAAATTAAAAATGTTTAGACACTTATTTGAAAGAATATTTGCTTTGTTATCATGTATTACAAATTAAATTTTTGCCAGATATCTTTCGGACTCTACATTAGTTTTTCATTTAACTTAATTAATTTGGCATCATATTAACTAACATTATGTACACATTCTAAATCAATTGCTAAAACGTGACCGGCTGGAATTAATATTCAGTACTCTACTCACAGTAGTAAGTAAACTTACGCACATGAAATTATTTTCCCTTATGTTATATCACTTTTAGTCTCAATATTTCTGAAAAGCTATGTTTCAGTAAATTTGAATATAGTTTGCCGAGCACTCATACTTCGTACCGAGAATGTAAGTGAACATTGAATTACAGGGAAGAGAAAAAAAAATGAAAAAGCTCTTCCAGGTGAAGATGAGATATAAAATAAATCAATGACTGTATGGGCTCACGGGGAATCCCAAGGTACAGAAAATTAAATGAAGAGTGTGAACACAGAAAGCATAAAATTACTAGGATATTGATATTGTTACTTAGGTTATAATAATTTACTCTGATAGTTATTATTCCTATAAAATTTAAAAAAAAATTTAGTCATATTTTTACTTCATTAAAAAATGTAGCTCACTTAATAGAGACAAATATTTTATAATTGTCTGCCACTTATCCCAAAAATATACAAAATTTTATTTCAGAAGATTCTGGTTTCTGGGTCCGGTTTTCTTTCTGCATCGCATTTAAATGCGGCATGAATTAACCTTGTGAAAAATGTATTGATTGATAATCCAAAATAAAAGAAAGAAAGAAACACATACACTTGTTTCTGGTTTAAGAGTAACCCCCTGTTAAATACAGTAACTTAGATTTGCAATCTCTTTCCTATGAAATGTCCCATTCATATTTGTAGAATTCCATTGGATCAATTTTCAGCAATTCCCCTATCACCCCTAATTTATTCCATAGTTATCCAAAATTGGGTTTTAATGATTTTGTAAACTATTTAAAATGAGTTACCAACCAGCTTCAAAGTTACTTATCACATTGAATTGATTTAAACCACAAGAAAAATGTGTGTGAATCAAAGTAAATCAAATTCACGAATGCAGTGTGAATTCGCTTAAACTAAAAAAAAACTTTTCGAAAGGTTGAAAAGCTCGCCATTTTATTTTACATAAGTTCTTCAACTTAAAGCATCTCTAAACCCCTGCTTATCCGCAATGACGAACGAGTTTGGTTACATCTTTAAATCTGCAGTAAAGTGAATTTAGACCCGTAACTTCAAAATTTATGTATAATACAATGATCTGAGTTGAAGTAAATTAGAAGAACAATATAACTCGTTATTTTTTGCATTGAAAAAGGGTTTTATGTAATCTCGAGAAACGTGAATAAAATAGTTATGCGGCTTTGTGCTTTAATGGCATTTATTGCATCATACATTATCTATGCCTAAAGTAAACGTCGTACTTCTCATTGCATTTTAAGTTTTATAGTATTTTTGGTACTAGGATTACCTGACTGTTAGTGCAATTATCTTAATTTTTGTTAAATTCATTTAATTATTTGCTTCATGGATACACTTATATTGTTAATTTTAATTTAAAGCAAGCAATACCACTTTCTTTTTAGCCTACTTTCCCGTTAAAAATAAAAGAAAGACGAAAAAAGTATTAAAAGTAGCTTAATGCATCGAAAAAATATCGCCAAGTCCAAAAAAAATCGCCAAGTTAAAAAAATAAAGAGGTAAAATGAATATCGAAAAATTAAAAATTTGAAAGTAGGGTATTGAGATGGGGAATTTGTGTGTCGGTCGGTCTGTCGGTCGGTCTGTCGGTCGGTCGGTCGGTCGGTCTGTCTGCCCCCCCCCTAATAACTTTTGAATGAACATTCCGATTTGGACAAACTTTTTTTTGTTGGAAAGATCTCGGCGAGTACAGCTCATTCCCATATTTGATTTTTTGATTTGAACAATTTTTGGTTCAACTTTGAGCCGTTCAAATAACCGGTCCCGCGATACTAACTTTGTAATGAACAGTCCGATTTGAACAAACTTTTTTTTGTTGGAAAGAACTTTTCAAGGATACTTCATTCCCGTACTTACATTTCCGATTTGAACAATTTTTCATTCAACATTGAACCGCTCAAGCAAGCTGTCACCCCTAATAACTTTTGAGTAAACAGTCCGAAAAAAAATGACTGACTGTGCAGACGATTTTTTGTTTATTTATTCATTTGTTTTATTGAATTTATTAGTATTATTATTATTATTTTTGGCAGACGATTTTTTTTTGTAACAAAAATGTTTCATTCACTAGGGCATTTTATTCTTTATTTATATTTAACAACTGGCAACGGATTAAAAGTGAAATTCGAGACATTTTATCAACGGACGAGTTTTTTTTCTTTTTTTTCTTTTTTTTTTCTTTTTTTTTTCTTTCTTTGATAAAATGTGTTTTGATGTACTTCGTACTTTTAATTTTTTTTGAAAACAATTGAGGAATTTTTCTACGGAAGAACTGTAACAGTTACATTCTTTAAAAGGTGCGACAAAACTTTATTTATTCATTTATTTACTTTTTATGTGTCTATTTCATCTGATGAGAGAGGTATATTTTGCTTTTAAAGGTATGTTTGACATAATTTTTAGTCTTAGATAATCAAGAGAATAATGATCAGATGCTAGAATGCCGATGTCGATGTACGGGAAAGTAGGCTCGTTTAGTTCTTGACAGAACTTCTTGTTTATTCTGAGTTATAAAACAGATTCACAGCAATCTAACTGTGGCTGCGGGTAATATATTAAATTGTGCTCCATTCCAATATTTCAAAATGCGCCATTCCTTTCACCATTAAAAATGCCTTGGGTTTAGAAGACTGAACAAATACTAAAATATTTTTTTCGTTTTAAATCCTGAAACTAAGTTTTTATGGAGGAGGACATAAACAACTTAGGAAAATACAGAAAGCAGAAAAAAAAAGATATTACTTTAAACAATAAACGTAATTTTGCTTTCGTTCAAAAACAAAATTAACGAATTAAACCAAATTTAAGCAACACCCCAGGATAATATAAAGCTTCCCATAAAGATGAACATTAGTTGTAGCAAATTTTTGAAACGTTTATTTCTACTGAATGCTTTACCTTGTATTTTTCGGCTGCCAAACTTAAAGTGTGTGTTTACATATTCATACACTAAATGTACTGTTTACTAAGCATTCATTTCCCAATCTTCAAGAAAATCATTTTAGAATTCATTAAAAACTTTAAGAACACTTTTTCTTTAAAGATATCTTACTATTTACGTTAGAATACTACGATGTTGTTTACGAAACGCAATCGGCATAAGGCAATTTAATATGAATAAAAATCAACCTTTAATAGACTTAAAGTTTAATTTAACTAAATGCATGACTGTATTTTTGGAATTCCTTACAGTTTCAAAGAATACTTATCAATGTCTCGTAAAAAATTTGCTCTTAACGAAGTATTTCAAAAATATTTGATTTGAAATACTTATGTTTCCCTTAAAAAACAAAAAAACAACAACAACAGAATATAATACCAGATAAAATAATGTTCTCTCCAATTGCAACTTCTTTACTTGATACGGTGTTTTCAACATCGGACATGTTTTATGCTTACGCAAAAAAAAAACTACTTCTCTTGCGTTTATTTATCTCTAGATGATAAATTACGTTCACTCTTTGAGGATACATATATTCTAGGGATTCTGAAATCATACAGAATTATGCAACGATGGCCAAAGAAAGTTTTTTCTGCCTAGCTAGAGGAATCATATACTCTCTTAGCACACTTGCATTCTTTTTCTCCAACAAAACTATATATCCACTAGCATCTGTAATTTATCAAAGTCATTCAAATGCTTAACAAATCAGTAAACTTTGCATGACACATTTGCTACGCTGGCAGGAAATGTTTAGCAAATATATTTTCTTGTGTGAGGAAAAAAAACAAGTATTGACAACCTTCAAATTAAGTATAACTTGAAACACAATGTGAACAAATATAAAATTAGGTATCAATAAATTTTCAAAGAATACATTAAAAATTCGCCGATACGAGAGATTACATATTTCCATGCTCACATCTTTTAATTAAAAGAGGGACCCAATGCAACACCGAAACACGTGTCTGTATGACCATTTTGTGCACATTTTAACTCTGTCTAGTTCTCTATCTCTCTTATTTACGCGATAGGTTAATTTTTATACAGTAACTTCTGCATATTACAAAAAAATGTTTTTCAAGTTTAAGAAATATCCCACTAAGACTGCTCTAAAAAACAAATCAAAAAGATTATTTTGTTTACCAAATCATATTCGGATTAAATGAAATGAAAACACACTAGAGGCATTTAAAATGCCTTCTGTCGTTTCTTCCATTTACGAAGCGGTAAATGAAAATCTGCAAACAATTTGTTCCTATAAGGTGTCAAACCATATTATGATTTAAGATACATAATAAATATTATACTCAATAGCGGATTGCCTGCAAGGTCTACAGAATGTTTAAATTGTTGTCATAACATGTGATTTATCTTGTAAAGCTTCACTTATACTGCCGCATTCACTTTTGCAAACAGCTTTAGACACACGCAGACGGTTTAACACATAATGGTTAATTTTGATAAACGGTTGGACACTCTTTATATTGCGATAGTTGTAATAGTTAAGCTGTCGCTGCTTTCGTTGGCAGACATCAAACTGAGCACATTCGGCGATTTAAAACTGTTTCCCAGAAATTCTAAAGATCTTAGTTTCGAGCCTGAAACTGCAAGGATAATGCTTATGCTTATAACAAGAAGTTCTGTCAAGAACTAAACGAGCCTACTTTCCCGTACATCGACATCGGCATTCTAGCATCTGATCATTATTCTCTTGATTATCTGAGACTAAAAATTATGTCAAACATACCTTTTTAGCACTTAAAGCTGATTTCTAAAAGCAAAATATACCCCTCTCATCAGATGAAATAGACACATAAAAAGTAAATAAATGAATAAATAAAGTTTTGTCGCACCTTTTAAAGAATGTAACTGTTACAGTTCTTCCGTAGAAAAATTCCTCAATCGTTTTCAAAAAAAAAAAAAATTAAAAGTACAAAGTACATCAAAACACATTTTATCAAAGAAAGAAAAAAAAAGAAAAAAAACTCGTCCGTTGATAAAATGTCTCGAATTTCACTTTTAATCCGTTGCCAGTTGTTAAATATAAATAAAGAATAAAATGCCCTCGTGAATGAAAACTTTTTGTTACAAAAAAAATCGTCTGCCAAAAAAATAATAATAATAATAATAAATAAAATAAAACAAATGAATAAATAAACAAAAAATCGTCTGCACAGTCAGTCATTTTTTTCTGAGCCTGCATTTCCGCCATGTTTGTGGAGTCGGAGTCGGAATCAGAGTCCTCACAGAAGATTATTCAGAAAAGTACTTTACAAACATTATTTATCAAAACCATTTTTTTACAAAGTTAGTTTGAAGGAAATCCGACTTTAAGTTCAGGATCAACATTCAACTTAAATTCCCCGTAGGCGCTAATGTTAAATTTTTTTCTGAACGGTTCAATATTGAACGAAAAATGGTTCAAATCAAAAAGCGAAATAAGGGAATGAACCTCTCCGAGATCTTTCAAACAAAAAAAAGTTTATTCCATTCGGATGGTTCACTCAGAAGTTATTAGGTGGGGAAAGGTTGCTTGAACGGTTCAATGTTGAACGAAAAAATGTTCAAATTGAAAATTTAAATACTGTAATGAAGTATCCTTGCTGAGATCCTTCGAACAAAAAAAAAGTTTATTTAAATCGGACTGTTCACTCAAAAATTATTAGGGGTGAGAGCTTGCTTGAGCGGTTCAATGTTGAACGAAAAATTGTTCAAATCGGAAATGTAAATACGGTAATGAAGTATCCTTGATAAGATCTTTCGAACAAAAAAAAGTTAGTTCAAATCGGACTGTTCACTCAAAAGTTAGCATCGCGGGACAGGTTGTTTGAACGGTTAAAGTTGAACTAAAAACTGTTCAAATCGAAAAATCAACTATGGGAATGAGCTGTAGGGGAGACTGGGTACGGTTGTGATAATTTTCATTGGCTCCCCCATAGATCCCTTAGCAATGCCTGTGAGCTGGTTTAAAGTTGTTTTTATGGTAAAGTGTTTATTTGCCTGCTTATAAACACTAAAATTTTCTCCCTAAGTACAATAGTTAACTCGCAGGACCAAATTAAACAAAAAAGGAAAAAATGTCACAACCGACCCCATCCTAGGGGCGGTTGTGACAGTGCTTGGGGTCGGTTGTGACAAGTTCAAAATTACAGCAAAACAGTCTAGATCACTTTTAATTTCAAGTAATATTAAACGTAATTCAACATAACCTTCATCTGGGAAAGTTTAACATTTAACAATGTGTCTTGTTCAGTTGAAGTAGCCTTATACCAAGTCTTACAAAAATATCAGATTTTTAGAATTTTGTAACGTCTGTTTTGGCAACATTATGCACATCCTGTGGGTCATAAAGGTGTCTGTTCATAACAATTTTCAAGTATCAAAAAAAGATTCTACATTTATTTGTTTTATTGAAGCTTGTTACTCTTGAAAGGCTAGTTGCATAAGCTACACGAACAGACGTGAAACATTTCTATTCATAAATGAACGGAACCATTTCTCAGTAGCCATTTTACTCTCATATCTGCTTTCAGCGTATATGTAAGCTCAAAAGCACTTTATTATGAGCAATATAACCTATGCACACGTTTTTTTCATTGTGACAGCGCCGGCCGGCTCCATCGCATTTACGAATGAATGTTTCGTAGCAAAGACTTACGATTAACGTTGCATTTCCAAAGCTGTTCGAAAGAAAAAAAAGTTTCACTTCTTTATAAGCTTCTTTATATTTCATTAGGTCACACTGCCCTATTTCTGTCTTCTCCAAGCTTATTATGGGCATCAAATGTGATAAAAACATGTTTTACTCGTGTCACAACCGTCCCCACGCAATTTGTCACAACCGACCCCCAACCCACTACTTTTGAAAACAGCAATCGCCATGGCAATACAAAATAGCCTACATAAAAAGTAATCCCTGTTATTTCACTATTAAGGTTCACTACTAACGGGGAGAAAACTTTCATTTCTCTATCTGTACCCATTCAACAGGAATTACTAAAAGACATTGAACAAAAAAACTTACTTTTGACTGTTAAAAAGTAACCAACCACTCTGCTAGCATTAATGTCGCTCGATGGCTACCGCAATGCTTTGACACACATTCAGACAAACATGCTGATACTCTCTCTCTTTGCTTCAACCAGGTATTAATTATGGTTTAGCTAATATGACGACTGTCACAACCGCCCCGCGTCACAACCGTCCACAGTCTCCCCTACTCGCCGAGATCTTTCCAACAAAAAAAAGTTTATCCAAATCGGAATGTCCATTCAAAAGTTATTGGGGGGGGGGGGGGACAGACAGACTGACCGACAGACCGACCGACCGACCGACAGACACACAAATTCCCCATCTCAATACCCTACTTTCAAATTTTTAATTTTTCGATATTCATTTCACCTTTTTATTTCTTTTTGGGTTTTTTTCCGGACTTGGCAATATTTTTTAACTTGGCGATATTTTTTAGATGCATTAAGCCACTTTTAATACTTTTTTCGTCTTTCTTTTATTTTTAACGGGAAAGTAGGCTATAAAGGAGTATTCAATAGAAACTTCTATAGATTTAATTGCATAATCGTTTATTATTGTCAGTCATTATATATATTGTATATTAAAAAAAGTAACTCTCGATTATCAGCGAGTGGATTATCCGCGGAGGGACTCTGGGAAAAAAATCCGAGTTAACTTTACTCTTGTAAAGCAAAAATTTTGTAGCAAGAAAAAAACACATTTAACTCATTTTTCGAAAAAGCATGAATTTAAATTTTGTTTTTTCTTAACATTTCTTACCCAAGAGTGTGGTGTACTTCATTCAATAAATTACTTTACCTGGGTATTATTGTATGTAAAGGTTTTATATGCTTGAGTACCCTACAAATACAAATTAATTATTAATGACGTGCCCTACCTATCGTCACATTTTTGTACACATTAGGCCGACTAT
>JAXGGA010008281.1:0-47500 GCA_038373865.1 Uloborus plumipes
AGTGGCTAGACTACCAAACTGCGTCAAAATTGGTAATGGCTTGTAAAAGTTTATAAATTTTAAGTGAAACTCCTTCACAACCAAATAAACATTTTAAAATTATTTGCTGCTGATGTGTGCTCTTCAAAGCATTAAATCTTATCGTTAATATTCATTTATTTTATACAGATACTATATTTTTATATAAGATGTTGTTTATTAAATATTTGTTTATATACATAATTATATGTGCTAATTTTGATAATAAAACTATTACCTCATTGAAAAAAATTAATATTTTAAAACATTACTTTTTAAACTTTGGATTTTTTAATCAAGAACTGTCATTTTCTTTTAAAGTGGACGAAATGGACAAAATGCTATTTTGTCCATGGGCGGTTTTTTTCCGGCGGTTTTTTTTTTTCCGCCCCGGCCGAGAAAATCAAACAACCCTGCTTATATAAACGGTCTCCTCTAAAGGAAAGCAGCAGACTTAGATAATAATGTTAAAACTGTCTGCAAACTTAAATAATTTCTTTAAAATTTTCTGCAAAAAAAAGGGGGCTTCTGAATCCTAAAGTGCTACAAACAACAAAAATATCAAGTTGTATGAAGTGCAGGGTCTACCATGAGGTTGGTTGTCAATCCGTCATGATTAATGAATGCGTCAGTTTCGTATGTAACAAGCTACTGCCCCACAATGAACAAAATCAAGACATATTTCAGATAGAAAACTTCCTAAATTTATAACTTTTTTAACAAAATGCAAAAATTTTCTGCAAACTTTGAAAGTTTTCCGTGAACGGCGTTCGCGAGTTCGTCTATATTATCTAAGTTTGGGAAGCAGGATAAAATTTTGTGTTTGAAAGAAAGTATTATTTAAAAAAAATTTCCGCCTCTTCTAATTGGAAGTAGGGACAATTTACGTTCAATGAAATATTTAAAGTGTAATATTGAAAAATATCTCATGTATTGTCCGTTACCATATTATTCAATATTCAAACAAAAATAAAATTAATTTTACTTGGTATTTAAAACTTTTATTTACGTCCGAAACCATGCAGTTTTGTACATATTACGTCCGACACCAATACCAAATTCCATATTTCAAGTCTTAATAATTCTGAAATTGGAAATTTTTTTCTGTGTTATTTATCTTTCATCAGTGTTCTTTGGCATAAAAGTAGTTAGAATATTACAGATTAAGCCATTGACCTGAATCTTAGATTTTAGTTTTGCAAGTCTCATTTTTCAGATTCATCTCATACATCCGACACCATAAATTGAAACTTTTTTTCGTTTAAATAAAATGTTTTAACAGAAATTCTTTTCATGGTTAATAATTCTACATACATGGGAAAGTATGTAAAAAAATATTTTGGTCAGTTTCAAAATTGTATACCAGCAAAATTTATTGTTTTTTAAAGCAAATTTCGTGCAATTCTTACGTCCGACATCATGGAATTGCCCCAAAGTTCCATTGGTCCCAGTTTTTCTCAGTTGTCAGACTCCGCACCTAACATATTACCCTCATTTTCAGGGTTTTTGGTGTCAGAGTTCAGGTGGTTCTCGGTTAATTGGAGAGTTTCAGCTGCTAAAAACATGTTAACTTCAGCTTTTGTTAAACATGGTGAAATGAAATTAAAAGTGTTGGGAGAAAAAAAAACTTGTTCACAAACTCTATAATTAGTATATTTATAAGATAACTTGAAAATCCTGAAAGACATAACTCATTTGATAATTTAATAAAATAAAAAGTTTTTAGAAAAATTAGCACTCGAAATTAGTGAATTTTCCTATTGAAGTTGAATGTTGAGAAATTTTGACAATAGACTTTGAATATATTAAGTCACACACATAATTTAAACTGAAAATAACAACAAATGTAAAATTAACGCTCGCACTGACACATTGAATACTTTCAGGCACATAAAAAGCGTTTACAATTTCTTTTATGTATAAAAAAAATAAATTGCACCATTTTTCATGCTTTACAATGAAAATGATTCGTCTTAAATATAATGGGAAAATATATATTCTTATTGACGAATCCAACTCAAAAACAATTCCTACCTATGAGCAAAGTCATACAGAAACGTGGACGTTAAAATTACCTTTTAGTGAAAGCGAAAAAATAATCCATAAAAAAATGCCCGACTTCCAAAAATAATCATACAAAAGTTATGACCTAATAATTAAGGATGTCACGGAGGATTCGCAATAGACATTGAAAAACGTATTGCAAACATAGAACAAAGTAATATTGTTTCGCATCAAAATAAAAGAGTGAAACAAATCACAATGATATCGACAGAAAGATCAAGAATTTTTCTGACAGGATGATGCGAAAGGGAATAACCTTTTAATCTAGTGAACAGTTATGCAACAAGGAAATAAAAATGTTTAATACTTTTCATATACTAAAAGCAAGTTTTAGTATTAAGATAGTTAAATAAACAATCACCTTTCAATGTAAGCTCCTATTTGAACAGCACTTTAAATCCTTTCTAAACATTCACTGTTCGGTCGCGCAAATCGCAACTAGTAATTGTTGCCAAACTCAAATTGCCATGCCATATTAACTAGCCATCATTTCACAACTGAGCAATTTTCAGCATTCACCTACTTTTTGAGGAAAAAAAATATTGAAATAGCTTTAAATAACTCATACTGCAGTATTGAGGATAGGAATAAACTTTTTAAAAAGATAAGCTATATTTTTATTCTATCCTCATAAGTGATTAAAAAAAAATAATAACATGATTTTTTTTTTCTCCTCACTCACGTCATTCTCGTCGGTGAGTGAGATTTGTTTCTCTCTGTTTTGAAGGAATCATGTGTTGCGAAACTAATAAAATTGATAAGAAATAATTATGGCTGAACGTGCGAGCTATTTAATGGGAGGATTGTTTTTCCTCTTTTTAGCTTTTTCAGCAAGAGAAATATTTTCAAGTAATGATGCATCTTTTGTGAAAGAAATTCCCAAAACCAGCTTCAAACACATGAGTGGTCCAACCCTGAAATTTTTATACTGGTAAATAATAATTGCATTTCTTCCTTTCTTATGCATGTTTAAAACACATATTTTTTTTGAAATTTTAGTTCTCGGCGTTTACTCACAGAATTTGCTGTTCTTATGTGCTATTGAAATTGTACACGTCATAAAAAAACTCATGTACTTTAATTTTTCAATATAGCAACAAGTCTTTTAAAATTGTGAACAAAAATGTGAAAACTGTAACATGCCCAAAATATGATGTATTTTTTGCTGCTAATTTTTTATCCCCCCCCCCCCCAGAAACCTAGAGCCCTTTAAATTTAACGTAACAATACGTAACAATTTCAAACATTGAACGCTTGTTAAAGTATCTGTTTTACAAGTTTTCGCATTTCCTAATAAAAAGTAGTTTTGAAATTTTACATTAATTCATGTTTTTATTACCCCAAGCATGTGTACTATTCTCGGTTTTTGAGAAAATCACCCTCCATTGAAAATATAGATTACCAAAGCTTTTTCTTTTTCAAGTAAAGAGTAATTTTATAACTATACTGAATTTGAAAACAAATTGCTACCACACAGTATTTTGTTCATTAGATAAAATAATATTGAAGTTTGTACTTAAAATACGAATCAAAAAGATGCCTGAGTTCCTAGCTTATTTATTTTGATTGCATTATGCAAACTTTCAATAGACTGAGAATATTTGCATTTTGATTAAATGAACAAATGCATTATACTGGGTTTCAGAATATCATGATATTTTTGAAAATATCCACTATTTTGACTTATTCGATATTTTCAATCAGCTTAAACTAAAGTCTTTAAATAGTAAATGCGTCTTCAAATCACTGTTGTTTGTATTCTTGCATGATTATTATAACATATCGACCTCAAATTAATGTTTCAACTAGGCAGTTTTAATCTGTATTAGAATTGTTACATTGCTAATAGTTTTAAGAGGATAAAATAAAAAAGGAGCATTACCCTACAACTACTGCTGTACGGGGTGCTCGTTAAATAGTTGGTACTCCACCTACTTGTCCAATTTAACGAGTACTCGGTACTCAGCTAAATTTTGATCAGGTACTCGGCCAATGCCAAGTAGTTGTAAAGATTGAATATTTTTCAAGGTAAAAAATTTTTGAGAAATTTACTGTTTTATTCACAGAATACAACTGAAAGCATTTGAGTTAAAAAAAAAAAAAAAAAAATCTCCGCGTATGAAATAAGTGCAGAGTAAAATTTAACTATTGCCTGTGTCCTTTCTACGTTCTGAATTTATGAATGTGCTTTTGTGTGTAACTATGTTTTTATGTTAAATTCATCTTTGGCCATGAACATCTCAATGTGATCCCTAAAATGAATATTCATAGCCTCATAATAGGAAACCCTTAAGAAATAATTCCAATTTATTTTGAATCATTTGAAAACTTAGATTACTAATTTTTTAAACCATCCTATTGCCAATTCAATTTTTTGGTATAGTGATAACAAAACATAGGAAAATGAAGTAATTTGTAATTAAAGAAAAAAAATGGAAGTATTTTGGATAAAGCAATACTTAAAAAAAAAACATTTGAAATAAAAAATGCCATGGAAATATTTTAACATTTAGCATGCAGGCAACCTATTTTTATGTTTTATGCAGTCTGTCACTAGAGCAGGTGTCATGTAAAATTACTTATTCACATAAAAACGCCCGCTGCACGCATAATTCAGTGGTGAAGTATGCCTGCATGCCAAGTGTTAATAATCAAAATTATTGTATTTTAAACTGTTGTCAGACTGAGTACTTGGCTACTCAACCAAAGTTCTACTTGGTACGCTTCTACCTACAACATTATATTACATTTAGGATCCATTAATATACTGTAAATATAGTTTTTCTTTGGGGTTACTTTAATTACGGATGCACAACCTGCTGCCCACTGGCCAAATGTGGCCCGCCGCATAGCGATGTGCGGCCTGCGAGTGCTTTTAATTTTTTCTGTTTAAAAAAGAAAAAAAAATTTTTTTTTTTTTTAAAGATGAAAAATCAGTTTTTTTTTTTTACTTGGAGGGGGAAGAAGAAGTAAAAGATTTTTCTGGTGGGATTTTAAACTACACACAATGATTAAAACGCTCAAAAATTTGTTTGTAGAAAGATTTCAGGACTTAGTAGTGGACAAGAAGTTCTGTCAAGAACTAAACCAGCCTACTTTCCCGTACATGGTCATCGGCATTCTAGCATCTGATCATTGTTCTCTTAATTATCTGAGACTAAAAATTATGTCAAACATACCTTTTTAGCACTTGAAGCTGATTTCGAAAAGCAAAATATACCCCTCTCATCAGATGAAATAGACACATAAAAAGTAAATAAATGAATAAATAAAGTTTTGTCGCACCTTTTAAAGAATGTAACTGTTACAGTTCTTCCGTAGAAAAATTCCTCAATTGTTTTCAAAAAAAAAAAAAAAAAAAATTAAAAGTACAAAGTACATCAAAACACATTTTATCAAAGAAAGGAAAAAAAAAAAGAAAAAAAAACTCGTCCGTTGATAAAATGTCTCGAATTTCACTTTTAATCCGTTGCCAGTTGTTAAATACAAACAAAGAATAAAACACCCTTGTGAATGAAACATTTTTATTACAAAAAAAAATCGTCTGCCAAAAATAATAATAATAATAAATAAATAAAATAAAACAAATGAATAAACAAAAAATCGTCTGCACAGTCAGTCATTTTTTTCTGAGCCTGCATTTCCGCCATGTTTGCGGAGTCGGAGTCGGAATCAGAGTCCTCACAGAAGATTACTCAGAAAAGTACTTTGCAAACATTATTTATCAAAACCATTTTCTTACAAAGTTAGTTTGAAGGAAATCCGACTTTAAGTTCAGGATCAACATTCAACTTAAATTCCCCGTAGGTGCTAATGTTAAATTTTTTTTCTGAAAGCATCGTGGGACAGGTTGTTTGAACGGTTCAAAGTTGAACTAAAAATTGTTCAAATCGAAAAATCAAATATGGGAATGAGCTGTACTCTCCGAGATCTTTCCAACAAAAAAAAAAAAGTTTATTCCATTCGAATGGTTCACTCAGAAGTTATCAGGTGGGGAAAGGTTGCTTGAACGAAAAAATGTTCAAATTGAAAATTTAAATACAGTAATGAAGTATCCTTGCTGAGATCCTTCGAACAAAAAAAAAAGTTTATTTAAATCGGACTGTTCACTCAAAAGTTATTAGGGGTGACAGCTTGCTTGAGCGGTTCAATGTTGAACAAAAAATTGTTCAAATCGGAAATGTAAATACGGGAATGAAGTATCCTTGATAAGACCTTTCGAACAAAAAAAAGTTTGTTCAAATCGGACTGTCCACTCAAAAGTTAGCATCGCGGGACAGGTTGTTTGAACGGTTCGAAGTTGAACCAAAAATTGTTCAAATCGAAAAATCAAATACGGGAATGAGCTGTACTCGCCGAGATCTTTCCAACAAAAAAAAATTTGTCCAAATCGGAATGTTCGTTCAAAAGTTATTAGGGGGGGACAGACAGACCGACAGACCGACAGACAGACACACACAAATTTCCCATCTAAATACCCTACTTTCAAATTTTTAATTTTTCGATATTCATTTTACCTTTTTATTTTTTTAACTTGGCGATATTTTTTGGACTTGGAGATATTTTTTTTTACTTGGCGATATTTTTTGGACTTGGCGATATTTTTTTTAACTTGGCGATATTTTTTTTACTTGGCGATAGTTTTTGGACTTGGCGATATTTTTTAGATGCATTAAGCTACTTTTAATACTTTTTTCGTCTTTCTTTTGTTTTTAACGGGAAAGTAGGCTAAAAAAAGAGTCAACATGAAAATTTCAATTTTCAATTACTAACCAGTGTACAGCAGACCCTTGTAGCTTCTTGGCATTAATTCAGCAAACCTAATAATTGTTACAATAATGACCACGACAAAAAAAAAAAAAAAACGCACCATTTTGAAAAATGTTACATATATATTTTTTTAATAGTCCCTTGCTCAAGGTCTACGTTTCCAACTTGAATGGTAAAAATCCTACTTATTGAACTTTATATGCAAAATACTTTGCAATTTGGGCATATTTTCATGTGTTTTTTCGATGCCGCGTGCCAAGCGTAATTTGAGAATTTACATGTACTTTTTCAGCAATCTTTTAGCATCGGCTTTCAGATTACGATATTTCTTCTTATTTTTGAAGTGGTGACCATACGAATCATGCTGAACAAGAATACAAGCGTATTTTTCAAAACAAATGCGAGATTTTTTTAAAACTATCATTTTTTAATTTTTGCACTCGCCCCGTAGTGAATGGATATTTTTCGATCTGAAAGACGAATAAATAGATTATTTGGAGCTCTTGTTAGTGAAGCTCTTGAAAGAGATGGAGTTAGTTTCCTTACTGACCTCTGATATATGCAAATCAAGTTTCTAATTGTTAAGGTGCTGGTACATGCTGATGCCGGGCCCATCATTTTTCAAAATTTTCCAGAGGGCAAAGGATATATACTCAATGTAAATTACATGAAAAAGTATATTCAAAATTAAAAAACAAAAACGAAAAACATGACAATTTCTCAGAGCCTGCGAGAAGGGGGGTGGTGGTAATTACCCTTCAGGAGCCCTCCAAATGATCGGCTTGCATGCGGCCCTCCAATGGAGCTCCTATTAGGCATGTGGCCCTTCACTGAAAAAGGTTGTGCACCCCTACTTTAATAATAAACACTTTTTACATGAGTAATATAACTTTTATGTTGAAAGTATCGTGGTTCTAAAAATAAACATCGAAAATATCAAAGTATCGAGTATATATATTGTAATATATATCATCATGATATTTATCTTCAAACCCTGATGCATCATGATCAAAAACGTATTTAAGGGGGAGTCAGGACCGCCCTCAAACCGGAAGCCCAGCTTCCTTTATCTCGGTTCTCATCACTTTCCTCAAAAACCACAATCAAGACAGTGTTTTTTCCCTTAAGTATTCCCATTAATTGAGAAGTTTTCAACTTACGGGTCAATGCGAGAACCTCCAAATGTAATTCTGCAGATTTTCTGCTGGTATCTTCAAGTTCATGAAGAAATATCACAGAAATCTGCAAAATTTCTCCAGCTTTCATGTAGAATTTTGTTAAGGCATCAAATTTTCCTGTGTGTGTGGGGGGGGGGGCAATAAAATGAACATAAATATATTCATATTTTTTTGAAATATTGCGAAGTTTAATATTTTATTGAAGTATCATCAACAGTTTTACTAATAATTCCTTGAGAAGTTATTGTCTTCTGATTTTCTTTTATTGTGAAATTTTTATTCAAACGAATTATATAACACTCATTTTCAAAGTATCAGAACATAAATGTTTCACCGAATGAAATGAAATGTGATGTAAATTTTCTTTTCCTTCACATTTAGAATTTTTGCACAGATGACTTATAAATTGCCAAAAATTTATTTACTACTCTAATTTTTTGATTAATTATTAATTAATAGTGCTATCAATTTTAATTAATTAAATTTTGAGTTAAACATTTTATATTTACAATTATTGTAGTTTTTTTTATTGGATTAGTCTTAATATTACTAACAACTAATACTTCTGATTTAGCTTAACAAAGTTCTAGATAGGTGCTTGACCATGATAGAAATTGAAGTTAATAACCTACACCAAGTGATGTACTTGGAGGTTGGCAGTATTTAGAGAATTTTATTTGAACAATTTAGTTTGTCAGCATTAAATATCATAGTTAAATAACTTTTAATTTCAAAAATCTCCATATATTATTTCTCTAAGCCGAATCCTATACCCGGTCGAAACTCGCTCATTTCTTTATCGAATTGCAAGAAAATTTATGATTTTGAAGCTTATCCCGCGGGCTATTGACGAAAATTAGACCCAGCCTCTAAAAAGTGTCGGATCGTTTTTTATTCGAACTTCAATTTTTGGGCACAAAATTGACTCTATCTAGCGAAATAATTGTCGTATCGTCTCCATTTTGATTTCATTCGAAAGATTAAAAAAAATGCGTTCTTTAGAACGTTTCTCCGCTAGCGCCGCATAACGAGAATCTCGAAAATCCACGTTTAAGTGACTTATAAGCGATTGAAATTTGAAAAAGTTAAATTTTTTGCTCAAACGTTAAAATCGTTACATTGTTGTTCAAATCAATTTTAAATGCGACATTTCAAGCCAAGGCTTAGCTCGGTAAACCTTAATTGTAACTTTTATTGTTTCAAAATACTATGGTAGTTTTGCGATAACGTTAGTATTTAGTTTAGTAGTAGCCTTGGGTATTTGATTTTAATATAGGGTATCACTTTTGTAATAGATGTAAAAGTGAACGTGTCTTTGATCTCTTTGAAAAGTTGTCAGAACGACGGCAGTAGATGGCGATGTTGTGCAAATGAAGCCAATAAAAATTGTCGTATTAAATTTTAAGTTTAGAGGTTTTTTTTTTTTTTTTTTTTTTTTTTTTTTTTTTTTGCGGAATTCCGCACGGGTCACCTAGTTCTATTTAAAACAAAAAAAAAATCTGATTGAAATGAAAAAAATTTGATTTTTATGCATTTTTAAAAAAATCCTGATTTTTATCAACCTTGACCACCTAAGAACCAAGAGGCTACAGCTACTGTTTTGTCATCTTATTATTCTTACGCCTATATAGCTATTATATAATGTATATTATATTGCTCTTTTGCACTTTTATGTTATAATTCTATCTTCAAATAAAATATTTGCTTCTAAATTTTATCTGAAATGAATTTGAACCATATATGTGTCAAATCTGATTTCATCAAATCTCGTTGCAGTTTCTCCTGAGGTTACCGACGTGTCTTCGAGCAGTATGCATCCATACTCCAAGAGAAGTATCCGGGCATCACTGTTCTTGGAGACACTTTCCCTCCTCCTCCCTTCCGTATGCATTTCGCCAGCCTCATTGGAATAGCCAAGTGGTGTCTGATTGCTATGGTCTTAACAAATATTAATCCTTTCCCAACATTAGGTCTCAATACACCCATGTTTTTCATTTGGATGACTACAAATAAGGTATTACTTTGCTTAGCATTTTGTTATCTATATATGTAAAAATGGATGTATGTATATATATTTGCTTGTATGTTTGTTCCTTATACAAAATCCAGTTTTCGTCGGATTATCATCAAACTTGGCACAGAGGTTCCTTGATGCACTAGAATTCACATAGGCAGGTTTTGAAATTTTAAAAACATCCAAAAAGCTCAGAATTCAAATTTTTTGTAAATATTTTCTTTCAATTTGAATAGATAGAGTAATAGAGATAAGCCTTTAAGCATACAAATTGATAATATTTAACCCATTTAAATGTGAGTATTTTCCAACAAAAATTACAATCAACAATGAATTATCAATTTAAGACTCACCTATTTCAGTGTTGCTACAAAAAAATACCTTCTTGGATTTTGCATGTTGCATTTTAACCCGTGCGACGCCGGGCATGTCTACTAGTCATTTATAACTAACTGACAGTGGTGGATTTACAGGGTCAGGGACAGGTTATATTTTTATTGTTGAGACCTTTAAAAGATGAATAGTCCTAGTAAAATAACTTTTTACATGTCATTTGGGATCTGCTTCTAGGCTCTTATGTCATGGGATCACCTTGCAAGTGCAACATCAGCGTTTGATAATTGAACATAAACATATTCCATGAGTTTAAGCTGGTTAAAAAGACAACACGAAACTGGTTAAAATTAATCCCAATTTATTCAAAATTGCGGTAATTTTAAATTTGCTTGTTTTAATTCCTACATTCTCCTGTAAGGAACGTTTATTTACCATCTATCAACCATTGATACATTTTGCTTTAAAAATATTTGTGATACAATGTCAGATCTTCAATGTTTCTGAATTGGGGCAATTTTTGAATCATCCGCCCTAACCCATTTTTTTTCCTTCATGGTTTTGAACTGAGTTTCAATCTAAATAAAATAGGGTGAATTTGCCGGCCAGGGCAAAGGCCCCAGCTTGCTCGCACTTAAGCTATTGTTATGATATTAAGTGCCTCAAAAAAATTCTTCTGATTCATGAAGCCAAATAACGAGCAATATGTTTTAGTCTTGTAATAACAATCGTAATAGAGATTTGTATTCTATCCTTTTACCCACATGTCCCTGTTTCATTTTAAAAATTCCATCTTTAGAAATTTTTCAACTCTCACCCTTGGTGGCAATCACTTATCTGCATCCCTAAAATGAATATTCATAGACTCAAAATAGAAAACCTTAAGAAATATTCCAATTTATTTTTAATCATTTGAAAACTTAGATTATGAATTTTTTAAACCATCCTTTTGCCAATTGAAGTTTTTGGTATAGTGATAAGATAACAAAACATAGTAGGAGTAAAATGAAGTCATTTTATTATTGTAAGAAAAAGGTTGTGAGTATTTTGGATAAAGCAATATTTAGGAAAAAAAATTTGAAATAAAAAAATGCTATGAAAATAGGCAAGTAGGAATTGTTAGATCAATAGTGATCAAGAAAATTAAGATCAGGCTCTAGATCTTATAGATTAATATGTAAATTATATTAAAATTAAAATTTTTATGCATAATGTTTAGGTCAACTTTCATGTACCTGTATTAAATAATAGTTGTTTTAAATAACTTGAAAGAAATAGGTGTATGTACGTGCTTATGTATACTTATGGGCTCATTAAAAGTTTTTACTTTTTAAATGCATAATTTTTTCCACGAAAAGTTCTGTATGCTTTCTTGAGCGTTTTCTTACAGCTATAAAGTATGGTAAATGTAGAGAATGGCACTTGGAAAAAAAAAACAATAAATGAGAATTTTGAGGCTTTTGTTGCCAACTGAAATTGCTATGACCAGCTTATAGGCTTTTTAACATCGCTATCCTCTAATCAAATTATTGCAAAAAATATCAACTTGCAACCAAAGACAATCATTCAATCTTTGTTATGTGAGTAGTTTTTTAACAGTAGAAAGCCACATTAATTCAATGTATAAGATTTCTAATTTCTTCATTCTAATATTTAGTTTAAATTTTTGGTGTATTCAGAATATGAAATATAACATATCATTCTTATAACTTGCTCTTTTTAAAAATGTCCTTACAGATGTATGCATGCTTGATGGTCTTTTTCTTAAGCAACACAATAGAAGGTCAACTACTTTCCACCGGAGCTTTTGAGATCATTTTCAATGGTAATAGATTGGGTGACATTCACGTTTCATGTGTTTGTCTTTTGCATTTTAATTAAATTGTGTTTTTATTTGCAGGAAAAAAATCATTCACATAAAAGTAATTTTTAACTGCATGATATTTTGTGTAGATGTTTATTATGTTAATATGTAATGCATGGAACTCTGTGAAAGTATGATTTATTCCTAAGAGCTTTACAAATTAATAACAAAAGTTTAATATGTACTTCATTTCCTATTAAATTAATATAGGATTTTAAGTAATCCTGCTTTGATGTATAAATGCTATAATCATAGTATTTTAGCATATCAACTTGAAATTCTTCTAAGGTTTTTAATTTTCTAATCATAAATGTAGCTTGGCATTGTCATGTGAAAGAGGGTTAGAGAACTTTGCTATTTGAAACTAGACTTGTACATGCAGTGCATCATTTATATGTATTATTGTGCCCGTTTCATTACTTCAGAGATCAGCCAAAAATAAAATGGCTGTTAGATCTCTAGCCCCAAAAATTTTGACTTTATAGAAAATGAGTAAACAGTTACAGTGTAGCGTTATTCATATTGCCTTTTTAAATGTTAACATATCTTCATTAAAAACTAATTAGCTCATTGGTGTAACTGCTTCTAATCAGGGGCGGCCCTAGCGCCGGACATTGCGGACCCCTGTCCGGACCCCTGTCCCCCCCCCCCCCCCAAAAAAAAAACATTACTGGTTCCTGAAAAAAAAAGTACTTGAAAAAGTAAAATTCATTTCCAAATGCGTGAAAAGCTTGAAAGTTCTTAAAAAAAAGTATTAAATTCAGCTCCTTAATGCTTCCTGCATCAAAAATATAAAACTCATGATTTTCGCATTTCTGTAGCATAGTGCTTGAGATAAATTTTTGTGATTCACATGTTTCATATCTTGCTATTTATTCAATTCCTGATTTAGTATTTTGGAAGTTTTTTGTTATTGCTTGCTTTTATCTATACCACATTTTTTTGATGTCTTTAGAACGAGAAAAAAATACTAGACTACCCTTATTGTTTTTTTTTCTGCTCTCTTGTGACTAAAAAAACAGTTGAAGTGAGAAATCTTCAGTAATATCTGCTTCTTAACTAAAGACACATTTATTTTAAAGTTAGTGAAATTAGGCAATTAAGCATACAAATGTCAGAGGCTGGAATGTGCAAATAAATTGCCTTAAATATAATTATTCTTGATGTCTTGAAAATAATTAAATTATTCTTTGAAACTCCTTGAAAAGTGCAGCAACTTTATATCTTATCAAGTGCATCAAGCTTCAAGTGTCCGAATGTCGGGATGTTACTCTTCTGTTTTCTAAATCTTCAAACCATTACCTTTAAATCATTTTTTCATTTTATTTTATTGATCAGTTTGCATTTAATGCAGTATTGTATTAGTCGGTGGATTTGAGAGACACCAACTTTATACCGAAAGCAGATGTGAGTTTTCTTTTCTCCTTCCAAGCTCTTTTTCCTCGTCGATTGATGTCACCGATTTATAGAACCACAAGTACAAGCAATTTTTACTTTGACTGATTTTAATTTGCAAAAGAAGGTATAACTTTTAAAAGGTATTGTTTACCTATTTTTCTCCTGTTATTTTTGTAGTCTTAATAACCTCCAAAATGCAACATTTTTAGGTCTATTTTTCAAAATTTCCCTCGAGGGAGAAACCCCCGAGCCCCCTAAAATCGCGGATATTCTATACTTCATTAAAAATAGTCATCGCTTTACTTTAATCATACTCATCCTCCCTCAAGGGTAAATTTAAAAAAAGGAAAAAAAAAAGAATAAGAGACAGCACGAAATGTAAAAAAAACCAAAACAAACATGAAGTTCTGCATCAGCGAAAAAAAGACAAAAATGGCCTGTTCTGCCCACAACAAAAAAAAGAGGCCGAATATCTAAAATAGCTTATGGCGACATTCGGTCTAAATCCGACCCTGAATACAAGATTTTATTTTGTTAGGCTGTTTTTAATTCCTATTATCTATTTATTGGTTTGAACATTTTTTAGCAACATTTATTACTTTTCAAACTTTAATCGCGGAAAGGGGCGGCATTTTGCATTTTTGTCCGGGGCGACAAAACTGCTAGGGCCGCCCCTGCTTCTAATCTGATAAGTTCTCTTTAGTTTCTTTCATAACGATTGGTCATTAAGTCACCATTTTTTATTTGCAAAAAAAAAAAAAAAAAAAGTTTCAAAATATTCAATGAGATGCCTCAACACATTCAAAGCATTTTAAATTTGACTAGCTTTAAAACTACGTATTTGAAAATTAACATTGTTAAGCATTTAAAAACAGTCATATAAGAATAAATTTAAGAATTTGAATATAAAAGTAAATTTACTTTGCCAATGTAGATGGCGGCCTGTCTTCATTTTCTCCGACAATCCTCTAGTCCTAAGATTGCAATATAGCTCAGAAGTGGAGGAGACTGTATCCTGATGATTCAAATGACATCGATTATAATTATGCTACCTTATACATTAAGCTCTTGCATTGTGCTGCACCGTGCACCCGTTATGAACGGCTCTGTGTTAGGTTTATTTGTGTCACTGATGCAATACTTTTATAAATTTTGTTTTCAGAATAATTTATTTTTGTGTAGTAGTGTAAAGTAAATGAAATGTTGCCAAAAAAGTTTTTCCAAATCCTAGTTAAATTTTACTTGAAAAAAATTCACTTGGTAAAGAAGTCCAGAAAATGATAGAATTTCATATTCTGTTTTGTGTACAGAAAGGATATTAATATTGCTTAGTAGGAAGCCTTTCATTTCAATCTTCTTAAATTGTTCTGTTAAGACATGATGTAACTTCTTAAATGCTCATTAAAAATATCTTCGTTTAACTTTTCATTTATTACAAAGAAAAGGAGAAAAATATGTAATTTTGAATCTGACATGTTAAAATAACTACATAAAACCGTTTGAGTATGTTTTTAACTTTTTGTAGTGTATATTGTATTTATGTTTGATAAATCATAGGAATTTTAGAAGAAAATTATACTGATGTCTTATTTACTATTTTGGCAGTTTTGTTAAGATGTAACCACATGTGTAGTATGTATGTTGGTATGAAAGAAGCAAAAAGGGATTCTATTATCAGCTATCTGTAAGTTTGATAGTTAGGATGTAAAGAAATGTGTTTTAAATTCTAAAGAGCAAAAGTAGAATGAGAAAGCATCCTAAGTTAATAATTTTGAGAATTTGAAATCAATCAATTATGAATGTTTACAGAAATTATTTTGATTAAATAGTAAATTTTATCATTATATTCTCAATTATTGAGATATACAGTAATTTAACAAATAATGTAACTTTAGTATGTTTGTTTCATACAAAATTAAAAGTTGTTGAAGCTTGAAATGTTTTTCTCAAGTAATTTGTTTCTAATTATCATCTAAAGATCTTTTTTAATTAATTCAACCTCAAAGAAATGCACAAAAAGAGTTTGTTATAATTGTAAATATTGCTTAGAGTGCAAAAAAGGAATTATTACTAAGGAAAGAAGAATTGAGCCGCCAACAAATGCTTTCAAAATTTTTTTATGTACATTAGATGTCTTCAGGGACCTACCTGACTACTGGCTTTCAGCCAGAGATTAGCTATTTTTAAGAATATGTTTTAAAACTTTCAAGCATCTATTCAAATTTTGACTTGTATAATGAACAAAGCTTTTGTAAACTCTCGCAAAGTATTTCTTTTTTTATCATTCAAGGTAAAACAAATGTATGTGTCATTTTAAGTATCCTATGTTCATTTCAGATGTTCCAGTTTGGTCAAAAATAGAAACTGGGAGAATTCCTTCACCTCCTGAACTTTTCCAAATCATTGAAAATAATAACTTATTTAGAGGAGCTGAAGCATCTACATTCAACTTATAGCAAATATAGGGCAAGGTATTGTAAGAGGTAAATTTTAGTTTTAACTTGTTTAAAATTCTGTTTTAAAAATGAATATTTATATTGCAAGCTCAGGTAGTTTTATAAAGATGAAATCTGTATGTGTATACTAGTAGTTTCTGTACTGTGAAGCCCATGCGAAATTTTTTTAAGAAGTCTCGTGAATATAAATCTTTTTCTTTAAAACATTTTACGTATCTTAAATATTCTATTGCATTTCTATTTTATATATACAGTAGAACCCCTATATACTGAACCCGGGATGTAACAATCCCTTGGTTGGAGCGAAACTTTTAAGTGGTCTCAACTGAAGCCGTATGTCATTAATATGCTTGTAACAATCACCAAATGCTAAAACTCCCAAAATGGAAAGGGATCCTAAGTTAACCCTTTGCGCTTTCCGAATGCAATATCGGTAAACTAAAGATGTTTTAAACACTATACCGAATCCAGTTGAGCCTTGAATGTTGGATAAATTAGGTGCTTATATCTTTTTAGCCTACTTTCCCGTTAAAAATGAAAGACCAAAAAAGCATTAAAAGTGGCTTAATGCATCTAAAAAATATCGCCAAGTCCGAAAAAAAAGTCGAAAAGAAATAAAAAAGTAAAATAAATATTAAACAATTAAAAATTGAAAAGTAGGGTATTGAGATGGGGAATTTGTGTCGGTCGGTCTGTCTGTCCCCGCCCCCCCCCCCTAATAACTTTTGAAAGAATATTCCGATTTGAACAAACTTTTTTTTGTTGGAAAGATCTCGGCGAGTACAGCTCATTCCCATATTTGATTTTTCGATTTGAACAATTTTTGGTTCAACTTTGAGCCGTTCAAACAACCTGTCCCGCGATACTAACTTTTTAGTAAACAGTCCAATTTGAACAAACTTTTTTTTGTTCAAAAGATCTTATCAAGGATACTTCATTCCCGTATCTACATTTTCAATTTGAACAATTTTTCTTTCAACATTGAACTGTTCAAACAAGCTGTCACCCCTAATAACTGAGTGAACAGTCCGATTTAAACAAACTTTTTTTTGTTCGAAGGATCTCAGCAAGGATACTTCATTACCATATTTAAATTTTCAATTTGAATATTTTTTCGTTCAACATTGAACCTTTCAAGCAACCTTTTCCCACCTAATAACTTTGAAGTGACCCGTCCGAATTGAATAAACTTTACTTTGTTCAAAAGATCTCGGAGAGGCTCATTCCCATACTTCGCTTTTTGATTTGAACCATTTTTCGTTTAACGTTGATGTGTTGAATAATGTATGTAAAGTACTTTTCTGAATAATCTTCTGTGAGGAATCTGATTCCGATTTTAACTCCGCAAACATGGCGGAAATGCAGGCTCAGAAAAAAATGACTGACTGTGCAGACGATTTTTTGTTTACTTATTTATTTGTTTTGTTTTATTTATTATTATTATTATTATTTTTTTGTTCCAAATTTTCATTCACGAGAGCATTTTATTCTTTATTTATATTTAACAACTGGCAACTTTTCTTTCTTTGATAAAATGTGTTTTGATGTTCTTTGTACTTTTATTTATTTATTTTTGAAGACGATGGAGGAATTTTTCTGTGGAAGAACTATAACAGTTAGTTACATTCTCTAAAAGGTGCGACAAAACTTTATTTAGTCATTTGTTTACTTTTTACGTGTCTAATTCATCTGATGAGATTGGTATATTTTGCATTCAGAAATCAGCTTTAAGTGCTGAAAACGTATGTTTGACATAATTTTCAGTCTCAGATAATCAAGAGAATATTGATCAGATGCTAGAATGCTGATATCGATGTACGGGAAAGTAGGCTCGTTCAGTTCTTGACAGAACTTCTTGTTTCCTATTTAATTGAGAAAAATGGAACAAACTTCTCTTTGTGAAGAAACAAAACTCCTTAGTATGACGCATAATGCTAAGGGATGGAGCGACTCTCCCTCCTCCTCCACCCCCTGCCACCCCTAATTAGGTGAAGTTTTGGAAATTTTAGCTTAAAAAATAATTTTTATGAGACTAATTTGAAATTTAGGAAAAGAGCTTTAAGGAGAAGACCGTTAGCGTGCATTCAAATTTTGTACCAAGTTTCAAAACTGTAGGTGCTATGGAGGCTACTGGGTGTAGGGCTCAAAAAAAAATGAAAACAAAAATTGTCTGCTTTATATACAGGGTGTCCTCGTTCAACCTGCAAAACCTTTTCCACAATCATTCATCCATGATGTATACTTCCAGTAGCAAAAATGATCAAATTGAGGTGCAGATTTGAAATATTAAAAGAAGCAAGAAAGCAAATTAGTGAAAAAAAGAGAAAATCCAACTGTTTACGCGGACACTAAGTCCCCCAAACTTATATTTAGAGAAATGTTCTCCATTAAAAAAATAATAATTCCATCACAAAAAACTTGAAACATTTACAACCAAAACTCAGTCAAATACTCAAGCTCAAAAAATCTCGCAAAAAATCAGATTGGAACATACAGGGCTCGGAGTTGTCCTGGAATTCCTGATTTTTTTTTCATGTCCTGGAATGTCCTTGAATTGCATTCAATGTCCTGGGATTCCTAGAATTTCAAGCAATACATTATTTTTAAAAAAAGCGTAGAATCGGCAAGAATGTTTGTATTTTCTCATTGTCGCGCTCAGTAGCACGGTTAAACAGCCGTTAAAACCAGTTCCCTTTTCCTGATCACGAGATCAGAGAACAGATATAGCACATGCGCTGTAATGGCATTCCTTTTTCACATGGCATCGCGCATCGCCGGCGCGTCGTTGGTGATTGGAGGGTTAGCATTTTCGGTCGCTGCTGATGCTAATCTTTGGTGATCGTGTACATAACGCTCATTTGAAAAAATGCCGGGAGACACTAAATTTTCAATTTCTTGTTTACTTGTTTGGACAACAAGGATAGGAATGAAGATCTGATTAAAACATGGTGTTCTGTATTGGAAAAAAGTGAACTTTCTGCCTTTGTTTGCCAGAAAGAATTTAGCATTACAAACATGAGATTTGCATCACTGCTATCGCATGCTGATGGTGAGAAGCATAAAAGCAAAACCAAAAGCAATGAAAACCAATCTTTTTTAACTTTTAGCAGTCAGCCTAAAAGTAACTCAAGTGGAATTGAAAAAGTCGTGTTTGTATCAAAAAATGTCTTGAAGTGGATACCGACGACAGATGCTGACCAAATTATTAAAGCAGAAGCAGTTTTAATTTTAGAAGCTATAAAAGAAAAAGAAACGTTTTCTTTTTTGTCGCTTGGGGACCTAGCAGAACTTTTTCCATCTGTGTTTGAAGATTCTGCAATTGCAAAAGGGATACAACTGTCTGAAAAAAAAGGATAGATATGTTAATTTTGGTTTAGCACCATACTTTAAATCACACCTTTTTCGCGATATTGACTTATCGTATTATGTTTTACATTTTGATGAAACGACGAATATCGTACGACGATTCGTATTTTGGACTTTATTTCAAGCAATGCTCTTGATGAACAAAAACTGTTGCTATGTTCCATGGATGGACCAGCAGTTGACTTATTTGTGCATTGAATATGTTGAATGCATCGTTAAACAGTAAGTTTTAATTCATAATTATTTAGAAAACGCTTAGTTGGTTCAGCAAAAAGCATGCTAACTATAATCTTACATTATTGATGACATATCATGCACAGAATATGTTTTTGTTTTTATTTTTTTTATTTATTTATTTATATTTTTTTTCTGTTTATGTAATACATGAAAATTTATTTACCTTTTATAATGAGACTTTTTTGAAAACATTTGGAAAACATTGAGATCTCTTGGGGGGGGGGGGGGGGATAGCAGCAGTGGTTGTGGATTTTATTTTTTTTTTCTTTATATTCCTTAATGACATCTAATGGCTTAATCTGCTTCCCGGAGATCATAATTTTCATTGATCTCCAGTGTATAAAATTAGTGTATTCAAGATACTTATTTCCAGAAAAAAAAAAGATAAGTGAAATAAGCCTTTTATAATGCTATACCATGCACGGTTATGTATTGTGGGTGCCACATGCTCCAAAAGCCGTGGCTGAATAATATCCTGGAATTTTATAAAAATTACGTCCTGGAATTTTAAAATTTGAATTCTGAGCTCTGAACATATCACTTGGAAGATTAAATTTTAGAAGAGTGAGATGTTGTTGAAGTAAAAAAACAAAATATTCATCTGATCTGCATAATTATTACACAAAACTAAAACAATAAATGACAGAAACCTACGTAGTTTAACATTATATTATCAGTACTCTCTTGTGTTCTGGCAGAAGCAAAAATAATTGCTATCGATGGATATTTTCTGCATTAGTGTTAAAAATACTCAAATTGGATAATAGATATGTTTATGTATTCCTCACTCTATAAATTTGTTAATTTTTTATAAAATAAGCATTGTGTATACTCTTATATTTTAGGCTATCCTGTACTTTTGCCGTCTTCAATATTCTGAGAGACAACTATGAAGTTCTTCATGTAAAGCGGTTTCTGCATATGAAGAGTGGATGTTTCTGTCTGCAGATATTGAAATTGGATAATGTGCAGCTTTTGTTATCCTTATTTTCCCTTGCATCTTTAAAACAGATGTTAAATATATATATATATATTTATATATATATTTGTATGTATGTATATTGTGTTCTTTTTGTGTGTGTGTATTACATTTAATTTTAATGTGTTTCATTTCGTGTTTTTTGTGTCAAAATAAAATGCTCAGTTGTTGAAATTTTATTAATTTATTGATTATTTGTTGGTCTTTCTTAAATTCCTTACTCCAAAATTAAAGGTATCATTACTCAAGAGTTAGGTTGTACAATTCTTTTATGCCGATTCTTGTGTTTCAACTACTGATATGATTTTTATTAGATTTTCATTTTAGAAACATAAAGAAAAAGTATTTTTAATTTTAATAAAGAGATTTTTAGTACATAAGTCAGCCATCTAATTGGAAAAAAAGTAATGAGAGTTAATGTTAGTTTCATGTTATATTGAATTGGATGTAATCTGGAAAATAATCCTTTAGTAATTTAGTCTTTAAATTTGTATTTGAAATGTTAATTTTTGCATTCATACCTGTATATATTTTAGTGTAGTGTTGGAAAAGTTACAAAAAGGTTTAGACATTATATTGAGGCTAAAATTGAGTGTAAAGATTCTCCCTGAAATTTCTTGTTTCCCTGTCATTAAAATAGGGCAGATTTTCCTACCCAAAGAAAATCCGAAAAATTAAATGAAAAAATTAAAATCCGTTTCTAAGCTTTGCATTGTATTTCCAACCTTAAGAGACTAACATTTTGTGGTGAAACATATTATCAATGGTCAGTTATATGTACCTTTAAAATGGAAAAACTTACTTCTATTACTAGACCCCAATAACAAGTAATAAGATTTGCAACACCCACAAAGTGAAATATGCAACCTTTTGTATCCTTTACGAGTGAAGTATGATGTTTTTGAAAATTTTAAACTTTAATATGTAAAGAGTAGTGGCACATTTTTTTTTATTATGTAAGGTCAAACCTATGTCTTAGAATGCTTTATTTTTTATTGAACCTGAGAACAAATCTCCATAAACATTTCACATACCTCCCTCACTAATCTAATGTTCTCTTGTTGTACTATTCTACTAACAATAGAATTGATAAATGATTAAGATTTAAGTCAATTATGGGACATTGTGTAAATGAAGAAAAGTAATTAGTTGTTAGAAATTTAGACGAAGTTGTGAAAAAAAAAAAATTACGTAAAAATCCTCAGTATATAGAAATAGTCCAAAAATATTAATCATTTTGAAACAGAAAGATAGAAGGGGAGTCTTCTGTACTCTAAAAAAAGAAACTTGGTTCCTGTTATGGATTTATTTTATTTGAAACATTAAGAATCGATAATTATGGTTACTATTTATTCACATTTTAAACAACATTTAAATGTCTTGTGATTATAAAGTATATGAACTTGTTTTGTCTGGTTGTTTTGAAATTTTATCAGCATTCATGTTATGTAAATCTGTAAAATGAAACTTGTAGATATATGCTTAAAATTGAAACTAACCTAATTTTTATTTCATTTATGTATACAAATATATCAAGACCTAAATACATTAGTAGTATTATTTTTATTTTATGTAAGTAATGTTAAATTACAAAGGAGTGTTACTGCTTTAAAATTCTTTAGAACTTAGCAATTTTTTTCCCGAGACGTTCACAGCTGCTTGGTATTGTAAAAATGTTATGTGTATATAATAATTTTCGCCATTAAAATGCTTGTTTGATTCAAATATCCAAATGAGAACTTGTCCAAGTATTGCAATGTTACCGCTTTTGCTTTCTTTCATAGTTTCCTAACATTTCGTTAAATGACGCTTTTGAATGTTAAAAAGTTATGCTGTTTCACTTGTATTGAAATGCAGACTTTAAGGTTGATTGTTAAATATTTAAATGAATTAACAATACTGATGATTGAATTAAAAATGAGATGTTGAGAAATTATTCAAAACATTTCTCTTGGAATCTTTTTATTGTCCTAATTTTAATTTAATATTATGTTTCCCTTTCATGACTTTTTATCAGAACTTGCTTCTGTAATTTTAATGTTTTCAAGCTTACAACACTTTTTTTTACTTACGATTTTGTTCATTACTTTTTATTTCATAGCTAAGTATACTTTTGAACAAAATGTGTAGTTTTTAAAATATCTTGTAATAAAACTATAAATTTAATAAAAGCAAAAGATCTTTAAAATTGGTGTCTATACTTTTTTAATATATTATGTTATTTTGAATTGAAGAAATGTATGTGCTTGTTTGGGAAGCTAAAGAGTAAGAAAAATGGCAAGTACCGCTGTTTTTCAGATATTTAAAAGCAATCTATTAATATATTTTTGTTACATAATACAAAACAGGGTGTTAAATGTTGAATGGGAGTAAAAGGAAGCACACCCGTAAATGTTATAATTTACTTTATTTTAATAAATCAAATTTGAAGTGAAACTATTGTTATTGAAGTTTCTACAAATGTTTTATGCATTTCCTTCCTGTGACACTACAAATACCTAGGATTAATTCCAGTTTTTGCCACAGTCGTTATCAATCATGCTTTGTTAATGGTTCTATTACGATTTCTCAAAGCAGTTATTTGACTTCCAAAAATGCTTAATTTGTTTCGAAGTCCTATAGAGAGTTCTCATTTTATTTCCTAGCAGTTTTCCAAATGCCTACAACCCTAGTTGAAGTAGAAAAATTTCCTAATTTTCAGATTACTTTGGGATTTAAAAAGCTTGAAATGACCCTCGCTTTGTCATCTGCGTAGAAGTTTATCCCATCAACCCAACATCTTCCATTTTAATAAATAGATCATGCTCTTTTTTCTTACTTTTACTTCTGAGAAAATAATATTAACGCTAGAACCATAACCTAAATCAGAGGGTTCATTTATCTACAGTTGGGGCACCTAACTTGGCAGTATTGTAGAGGCTACGCAAATCCTAATCACAGCATTATGACGCCGACAGGTTAGGTTTGCTCTAACTATAGTAGCCGCCCTTTGAATGTTTTCCAATAAATTTATGTCTTCAAATAATTACACCAAAACTAAACAAATGATGTAATTGCTTATATTTTAATGCTGCTTCTTGTAATTTGCTTAAGTTTCAATCAAGCACAACTTTTTTTTCCAAGCTATAGATTATTCTGAACATTAAATCTGCATGGGAAGAAGTGACAAAAAAGTATGTAAGGCATATGAATTTGGTTTATTATTTCATAAAACCAATAGTTTGTAAATGGTATAGAGTCTTCTGACAAACAAAGGCAACTATGATATGTCGACTATTTTAGTTAAAATATGGGCAGAAAGTATTAAAAAAAATTTAGATAAATGAAAAAAGCTATTTATACTCTCACAAGTTTTCATGTCATGACTGGGACAGTTATTTCTTGACAAAACACCTTTTGGCCCCAATAAATTGCGCGAGGTTATATGTGTGTATATGCGCCTTTATATGTGATGTATAGATTCTCCAATTGAAAGTTTTCAGTTCAGTGGCATTGAATTACAGGTACGATTTTTTTCAATGTTTACTTTTCTGTCTCTATCAACTGGAGGATCATGTCCCCAACGGAAATTAAAACATAAAATGAATTAATTTTTAAATATTTTTGCATGATAGAAAATAAAATTACTACCATAGACATAACTTAGGAATTTTAATTTTCGAGTGTTTAATTCGCGATGTTCGGCTATTATACTACGGGAGATTTGTCATGTTGGCAGCATCGAAGTAAAAACCATTTGTTGCTGAACTGATGCATGCATTGCTGATAGTGTTTTTTTTACAATTCTTTCTTTGGGCAATGAGTTTGTGAGTTGAATTTTAAAGTACAAAACTTATTTTTTGCGCATTGCTTTTCTTGTCACATTATCTCATGATTGAATTTAAAAAAAAAAAAAAAAAATATGCTGCAAAAGCATTTTTCTCCCCAAAATTTGAGTTTTAAACAAAATTATCGCCATTTTTCCCCTTTTCTTATTTTTCTGAATTCAGAGCTTTGTTCATGACTACTGTCCAAAAAAATCTAATTTTGTTTAAAATAAGGAAAACTTTTTCTGGAAATTTTGTGCAAATCTCCGTGTTATAGTTATGTAGAATTATGAAAAACAAGTAATGAAAGAATTTTTTACTTGGTTGTTATATGGGCTTACCAGTGTACATGATGAGATGACTACTATATAAATAGGACATCGACAATTAAAAAAAATAGAGGATGATAGGGGGTCCGGACCCTTTGGACACCTTCCTTGTGTGCACCACTGATTGTGAGTGAGTATCTTGTTTGTCTTAAATAAATATCAATGCAGTTAGGTAGTCAAAATATAGCATTTGTGTGAGAAAAGATAATTTTGCTATTAAAATGTTAGTTTATCATTTTATATTTTTAGTAAGTGTTTTACTAAATGCTCGTTTACGAACATCAAATTTGCAAATTAATTTAAAAATAAGTTCCAGTAAAGCACAATGACTAGCAAATTCATTTTTGTGAAACAAAAGGTATATTTTTTATCCACAAAGTATAAGAGCATAATTTAACCTTCATTTATCAAAAAAAAATCTTTTACATAGTTCTGTACTGTATCAGTTCTAATGAAGTCATCTCAATTATATCACAGAAGATAAAGCACACATAAATTTCTCTGTTTTAAAGCAGTGAGTAATCGCCCTAAGCAAGGGCTAAGGAAGGAACGTGCAATACATCTCCAACTGGGTTATTTCACTCACAACAACTCACATTCTAAGTGTGGTCGCTCGCGAGTTGGCAGTGTATTGCACATATTACTCGGTATCTTGTTTTATTTATAAGTCCTGTGAATTAGTGATGGGTCATCAACATTTGCTGGTAGTTGTTTTGCATTCAATATTTTTTCAATTTCCATGTTTTTTATATTTCAACCAAAAAATCCTAAAAAAATAATGTCAATGTTTACAGCTTACAGTTATGAACATGAGAGCTTTATTAATTAAATATTGTGAGATCTATCACTCCTGAACAGTTATCTATAGTTAGTTGCAGAGCTGGAAAATTATATTACCTCACATGTCAGGAGCATATACAAATTTCAATTGGACATGAATCTTCTACTCTTTCATGCCCGGCTAGGCATGTAATTTTTTATTCAATATTTCTTTCCAAAACTTTATTTTATAGTTTATAAAAAAAATATATGTTAATATTAAAATCACTTTTGATTCAGATATATAGCTGCTAATTTAATTTTTTATCTGATTAACTGTCTAACTAGGAGATCCTTTGCAGCATGTCAGTTTAGCTGACAGAATTGAATTTGAGTTAGCTTTAGCTTGTAAGTGGTAAATTTGCTGATTAAAATTTATGTGTAGTACATTGACATTAATATGGATATTTGATTTTAGTGCAGATGCCAGCAAATCAAAACTAGTTGACAGACTGTTTCTAGCCCAGCTCATATACAGGGACATCATTTCAAGTTTTTCCAGGGGGGAACAAAGGGTAAAAACTAGGGATGGACCGGATATCCGGTAACTATCCGGTATCCGGCTGATATTTTAAGTATCCGGTACTTCCGGATATCCGATCCGGCTAACCGCCCCGGATACGGATATCCGGAAGATTTTTGCAGGATATCCGGCTAAGTATCCGGTATTGATGTGGGGAATATCCGGAATTGATGTGAGGGTTATCCGGTATGATGTGAGGACCTAATTAAATATTTTCTTTTTATAAAAATCTTAGTTAAAAATTTCATTGTTTGATAAACCTTTTAGATGATGTAATTACTTTTCATCTTTCCTTTTTACCAATTTTTGCTTCTAAAACAAAAATTGTGTTATTCCTCCGACTGTGTACTGGACATGGAAGCATTCTGCATATTTGATTTTTCACAATTGCCAGATAAAATATGATTATCTTCAGCTTTTCAAAAATATTTTAGTTAAAATATTTAGAAAGAAAAGGCTACAAACCTTCAAGGATTAATGTGCGACAAAAGTTTGAAAAAAACTTACGATCATATCGTTAGTTCATAAAAATTAATCGCAGTAGCTTTTAATATAAATTCTCAAATTATTTTATTTATTGAATTCTTTTATTTTTAGTTTTTGTGCTTCTAACAAAAATTGCGATCTATTAACACCCAATGATGTTGTAATTAGATATTTTTTTCTTTGCCACTATTATTGCTTTATTATAATTGAAAATAACATACACTAAATAACCTATCTAACATTGACGAAAGTTTTCTTTTAGATAATGAAAACATCTGTCCCCATGAATCGTCGCAACTTAAAACCATGCTTTTTTTTTTTTTTGAAAGAGTTTAAATGTGTGTAAAGAAATTTTGAATTTTGCACTTTGTTTCGTTCTTTCTTTTTGTAATATATTCCTTTCAGAAAAGATATTTCTCTGCTATTAGAATCTTTTCACGTCTGTCACGCCGCTCCATAACTCCTCGAGAACATGTTGAGAATGACCCTCAATAACATTCAATCGAGTTTCGATAACTCAAAGCTTTATAAACTCAAATATACCTTCATTTCAAAGTTTTCATTTGGTCCCAAATTCTTGAAAAGACGGTAGGAACTGCTTGTAACTCGAACTATCAATAACTCTAAGTTTTTAGCCGGTCCCTTGGGACTATGAGCTATTGAGACTTGACTGTATTTAAGATGTTAATTTGCATCATTAGAAAGTATTTTGTCTTTTAGAATTTAAGTAAAACTTTAAGTTAATTATTTAGATATAAGTTTATTAATTTATTTTTTAAAGTGAACATGTTTAGAATAATTTTAAATAATAATGATAATATACCGGTCATTTCAGCGAAAATGGTACAAATCAGTCCCGATACTTCAGAATTTTGAGAATTAATTTTAATGTTTACCACCAATTAATTATATTTTTTTTATTTGTTCTCCATCTAATTGTGTGTAACCAAGTATTATTTATTTAGGCATAAGCCATTTATAAAGGACACCCCCCCCCCCAAAAAAAAAAAAAAAAAAAATTCTTTGGCAAAAGAAGGAAAAAATGATCTGCCCCAGCTTCAAATTGCTAGGACTTAAAATGCAATTTAAGATTAAGCTGAAATGCAACAACAAAATCATTTGCAATGCACAGCACAAAAATGCTTCTGACACCCTTTCTGCTGATTTTTATGTATGTAAACAAAAAAATCTTGGAAAAACACCTATTTATCTTTGTTCCTAGATTTTTTTTATGTTTCAAACTGTCCACTCTATTACAAGCCTTTCAGAAATAAAATAAGCAATCGCATTCAATGTGATATTTTTTTTAATAAGTACAAGTTATGTATCTGCTTTGATTACTTTGATACTTTGAATTATATAATCAGTAACTAAGATAAGCCTAAAATTCTTTGCTGATGATAGTTAACTTGCACTGTGGGATGTCCACTCTGTTACAGTCGCATTAATAGTGCAAAAAATATTTTTTCTTGAAATTGCAAGCAGAATTTGTTTTAGGATGCTTAGTTCATTTTATACTTGTTCTGTAATTAACTTTTCTTTACGATTAGAAATATATTTTTCAAACCTCATTTGTCTCCTCTGTTACACAAAATGGTCGAACTATTCAAAACCCTTAATGAATGACTTATATATACAAGCCATTTACACTTTATTATGCACAAATAAACAGAGAATAATTTTTAAATCAATGATTAGTTGGCGAAAGTTACTTCATTTGATAAACTTAACTCGACAATTTCAGACAACATTTGTACCATTTTGGCTAGAATAACCCATAAATATAACATTTGCATCTCGGAATGTATCTTTATTTTTCAAAATGAAGTTGAATTTCGAGGTGATCGTTTAAGAATTAGTTTATTAATTTGTTTTTAAAAAAGTGAATATGTTTAGCATGACCCTTAATGTATTTAAAATGATAATTTGCCACTTTTAAGAATGTGTATCTTAATTTTTTGGAACTAAAGTAAAATTTCAAGTTGATTATTTAAGTAAAGTTTACTCATTTGTTTTTTAAAAAGTGAACAACTTTAGCATACCTCTTAAAAGAGTATTTAAACTGCTGATTTGAATCTTCAGAAAACATGTTCCTTTGTTTTTTGGAGTTATATAAAATTTTTAACTGATTATTTGAGTATAACTTTATTATTATTATTTAACACACTGGTCCTGTTTTAATATTTTCTTCTTTAACTTATATGTTAGAAAAATTACATGCATATTATTCTTTAAAAAAAAGAATTTCAAAGCAAAATTTTGCTTTATATTATTGCAAAATAAGAAATAAGAAAATGTGTTACTTTGTAATGAAGTTTAAATTCATAAAATTCTAATAAAATATGTATCAATTCGAAAAAAAAAAAACTTATCTGAGCTTAGTTTTTTTTCCTTTTTTCTTTCTTTGTTTCTTTCTTTTTTTTTAATATTGGTGAAATATTTAATAACTATCATTTACGTAGAAACCTATTCAAATAATATTGAAACAGAAAAGCTTTAAAATTTAAACTAAGAATAATTAAAAGTTTAAACTTTGAGTATATACAGAAATATTTAATTCAATCTTTTAAAGTTTCGTCTATTTTGATAAAAATACATAATTTAGAAAGAAATCACAATATGCTAGTGTTTCATTTCATATGTAGCGCTACTCCTGTACAAATAAAATAGAGGCTTTAAAAATTAATTTAAATGTATTTAACATGTTCTTAAAGAAATTATGCGAGAAACAACTTTGATTTATTGTTTTGAAGCTGCATTACATAAAAATAAGCGAACATGCAATGTAATTGTAATGCCGAATATTCGCAGGATATCCGGCGTGTGGTGAGCCTCCGGATATCCGATATCCGGCAAAATCACTATCCGGTCCATCCCTAGTAAAAACACAATTCAAATTCACCAGAAAACAACAAAAACCACGCCCATTTATATGAAAATACATTGGTTTCTCAAAGTCGGGGGGGGGGGGGGATGTCTGTCCCCCCCCCCAAATGACGGGCCTGCTCAGATACTACAATTTTGTAGCTTGGCAGTCAATGTGTTAATTCTATATGATATATTCAAATGTTTTCATTAATAAACAACAAATATAAAACTGGGCATGTAAACATTTTATTTAGGCATCTATTTTTTAAACCGACATGCCCATCAAGGCATGTAAAATTTTTGAGCCCTTATTAGTTGTCTACAGATGTAGGCTTACATTGCAAATACCTTGACAATCCTTTTTTTTTCAGCACACTGGTAAAAAGAATATTGAGTGTTTCTTAGGTTATCTCCAAATAGAAATTTTTTAGTGATCTTTATCTTCTAGGATTTATTTATGTACCTATATTGCTGTTTCCTGCTCTTGATCAGTCATTGATTTGAAAAACCAATTTTGCTTTAAATATGTACCTAGCTTGCCCACAAACCCACCTTGGGCTCGTTGCGACTCGTGAGCCTCTCTCATCTCTACTTGGTGCAATAATGACACCTAGATTTAAATTCTTATTTCTAACACTGCAAGAATGTAAAACTATCCACTTTCCAATTGTTTCTCAAATATTTTTATTGACAAAATAGGAAAAAAAAAATACAATTAACATAAATTTAGTAAGTATGCTGACATGTATGCGGAAAAGAATTTTTGAACATATTTTAAAGTAAGAGATGATGTGCTTTACCCCCCTCCCCTATTTAAAAGTGTATGCTTTCATTTTACATAGTATATTACAAGCAGCTGCAACTGGCAATACCAGCTCTCATGACATATCTAACAGACCACTTTATAGATAAAGATAAATCTCATGAGATGATAATCATCTGATGCAAACAACGAGAAGCAGTAAATGCAAAATTTATATGTTTCATAAATATCGACAAGTTAAAAGTTATTTCTTTGCATAAATCATTGTCCATTCTCTAGCAATTTCGATAGCATCCTGCTTGTTATATTTCCACTGTTCTGCAACATCGTTCGCCAAAGGATCGTCCGGATTGGGGGCACTGAGAAGCGCTTGAACAGAAAGAAGCACAGTTCTTATTTGCAAAGCAGGGCTCCAATTATCTTTTAAAATATCAAGGCAGATGCGGCCAAGCTTGTCTATGTTAGGGTGATAGATTTTGGTGATGAACCGTACTTTAGGAGGACACATAGGGTAATCTTCGGGTAAAAACAGTTCCAGTTTGAAAATCCCACCTTCAAAGGGTGATCCCTCTGGTCCAGCTACCAAAACGTGAAAATATCTTGCGTTGCTTTCATCAGGAACTGCACTAATGCCCGGGACGGGATCCGACAACAAACGTTGCGTTTCCTTCAAAATACGACGAGTAACACCAGCCATATTCAAATTATAAATATGAGAGGGGAATTTTCAAACTTAGATAAATGTCGGATAATGTATAATTATTTTCTATCACACAACAAAAAATTTTGCTACATATATAAATATCTATCAACAATACAACGAAACAACAATCCAACTTCCCTTCTCTGCTCGAACTCGTGTTTGATGCCAAATTGTTGGTCAAAATGTTAATTTTTTTGATTTTATGTGATATTTAGGAACAATTAAAGATTGTTATTCTGTTTTTAAAACTTATTTTTTGCTTGAAAGCATTTTTTTTCGTTAGTTTCAAAATAAATTGGTTTCAAAAAGTTATTTTTATTTTTACTATCCTGCGCAACCGCCTTTTAAACATTGTCAGTAACCATAGCAACGATTTGTGGAACGCTTTTGAACTCGGAATAATTGTTTGGGGGATTAGAATGATAATAATTCTAAGAACTAATGGTTTGGTGACAACCATGTACCCTTTGAAACAATGTCATCTTTAGAAATTCCTGATATCAGTTCGTATCCTTATACTTTACTTATTATTTTGAAATTTATTTTTGAGAACTGTTAAGAACAGCGTAGGTAAATGTAAATAATTCGTAAATGTGCTACAAACATTTCTTACGCTTGCTTCGAAGTTTTAAATGAATAAGAGTGGATATTCCAAAAAATAAATTAGTAAAATAAAAAATCATGACATCTTGCATAGTTGTGTTTCCAACACAAAGGGAACTGAAACACACGTGTGAAATTTCTACCTGCTCAGTTAGTCCTGCCCACGTTAGATTTGTTCGCATTTGCAGTTGCTGGAGAAGTGCAGATTTTCCAATAATAATACTATGAACTTGCTGGAAATTCCAATATGGATTATTTTAATTATATGATTTCCAGCAATATAATAAAAATTGACAAGAATATTGCATTCTCACCAATCAGTAAACTTAACCTTTGAATTACATTTCCAGAACGACTCAGTTTTTCACCAAGCAAAAAAGAACATTCTCAGAGTACTGCAATTTTAATATTCTTTGTTCTCACATAGCCAGTTTGAGTTAGAGTTTGAAGCTGAGTTATGGGTTCTTTGGAATTAACACATGTTTTTTGCCATTCATTAAACACAGCCAGTTTTCTGACAACTCACAATCCTTCTTTTCCAAAACACACCACATTCCAGAGTCTCACGTACCTTATCTCCCCCAAAACACTAGTGCATCTCCGACCTTTTCATATTCTTTCAGTTTGAAGTGCTGGTCTTATAATTCTTCCAGTTCATTGCTTTTGGCTTTTTTTCTTGAGCAAAGACAAATTGCTATTAATTCTCACTTAACCAGATATGATGCTCCTTTGGTTTTTCGATTACCATGACAACGAAAAGTAATAAGTGTACCTTATTGGTTTAAATATTTGTTTAGAGATACTAATTTTGGTTGACATCGTTACAAATCGCCTCCTTTTTGCACTCATTCACTTTTTCTTCAGGCCTTAGCTAAAGCAAATTTTACTTCAAGAAATGATTTTTTTGTGGAAAATCTTTTTTTTTCATTAGAAACACCTCTGCTAATGAACTTCAATAGCAAAACTTCATCTAAATATAAAACTTCCAGATTCCTTATTCCTATCATTTAAGATTAATAAGAAATAAAAATTCCACAAGTACGTAAGCTGTTAATATAGTAATCTTTATGGCGAATGTTCCAGGGCAAAGTGGTCAAAAAATCCTATCTTAATTGTGATATCCTAATTGTTCTTTCTTTTTTTCTATACACCTTGTATTACCTAATTAAAAAAATTACCAGTCAAAAAAACGGGTGTAAATTTCTTCTCCATTCCGTCCTGCTTTTATTAACAGGAAATCCAATGAGTAGGGTTCTATTGTGTGTGCAACAAATATCATTTGAATTCAAAACTTTAAAATTCAACGGCCTGCCATGTGCTGGATGCTTGATGTTCTTCTTTTCTTACTTTTTCTGCCACTCCACCTTCTCTTTTGAAGTGCACTTCTTTGGACAAAGCCAGATCCTGCTTAATCTGTCTGGCCATCTGGAGATCTCTTTCTCTATGGAGTATGTTACCACTGCACTGCTCACCGCAAGTTAGAGCTGTAAAAATGTCCCTTAAGACAAGTGACATATTCAAATTTAACTGGAATATTTGTAAACCTTTTTTAGATTTTTTTACCTAGAAACCGGGATGGGTCTAGTTTAAGACTTCATTCTATGACAGTCATTTAAGACACATGGATTGTCGTACTGTTCTAGTTAAACAAAGATTTTTTCCAACTTTATCTTCACTTAAGCTTCCAGTGACTATTCATCTCCCAAAATCTTTCCACTGAATTTCAGAAGGCAGACCTACATCATCTGATAGGGGCTTATTGTGAAGTTTCTGGGTTTGAATTCTGGAAGTTTAATTTTTACCAAAGTATATTTTTATGGGGCTCTGCATCAGTTTTAAGGGGGGTGAGCCATTGCTCTGAGAGTGGATGGGAACCCCTGGGCAATATCACTGCTAAGTATAAATCATGTTGATTTTTTTTTTTATTACTATTTTTTCTTAGGTTCTGTGAGAAAATATTCTCTGGCTGAACTGGATGACATTGATTTTTCTTCCTCAGATGATACTGCTTTGGTTGTAAGTCATAAATTTTCTTGTCTTATCCTTTTGCAGTGAATTCATTTAACCATCTTGCTGTATAGTTTGTATGATGAGATAGATAGCTTGTTGATAACTTTGAGATTGCCTAACTACAGTTTTTCCGTATTCACTGGAATCTAAAGTGATATCGAGCCTATGACGCATTCTCTTTTTCAACTTAAAATAATTGCCAGTTTTTTAATTAATTTTATTCTGATTGAGGATCAGTTTTTGCGCAATTTTAAGAGAATCTTACTTTTTTCCTCTCATCTTTTTTTTTATTTTTATTTTTTAATGAGAAGTATGAGTATGTCCTAGATTCCAAGGCCGTACCCAGGATTTTTTTTCGGGGGGGGGGGGGTCGAAGTGAAGAAAGTTTGTTTGAAAAAAAAATAAACAAGAGGTTACAAGTCTTATGACGCAATATAGAAGCATAGGCTGCTTGTACGGAGGAGGGGGGCAAGGGGGCAGCTGCTCCCCTTCACTTCCGAAAGTAAAGGGCCTTCACTTTTTAGAGCGAAAAATTAACGGTCGGTTATTTACTGGGTGGATTGATTTATTTTATGAAAATTAAAAACTGAAAATACCACAAAAATAGTTTTGTTTTTCTCATCTTATTTCACAAGAAAGGAACTTTGAATTGCAAAGGGGATATCTACAGTAAAATCGATCCTGCTTTTGAGACTATTAAAATTTTTAGAGGTCATTTGTTAAAATCCAATAATATAGCTTAATTTTACAAAACAAAACAAAAAAAAAACAGCTTTAGGGTGCCGCCCTAAGCTCCTCACAAACTTCTTTTGATCCCCCAATTTCTTGGTGCACCAGCCGCCTATGATTGGGAGTATGTTGGACTAACAGGAAGGAGAGCAAAGCTGAGGTAATGGACAACACGTTAATCAATAGGCTTTTGGGAAGAAGGAAAGGAGTCTTTCACCTCTTCCACATTATTTTTCAAATAAATATATCAGAATTTATGACGACATCATGTTTGAAAAATTGAAGAAAAGATAATTAAAGAATTTCAAAGCTTTGTTCTTTTTTTTTTTTTTTTGAAAGTTTAATCTACGAAAAACAAAGCACACAACTACGTTTCATATTTCTTTTTAAAAAAATCAGGAAAATTTATTTATAATTTTTTATTGTTACTACTATTTTTTTAATTGTCTTTAATTTGAAAGAAATAATGTTTCATTGTAAACATTACACACATCACTATATTACTTGACTAGCTGTGGGGCCCGGCGTTGCACGGGCTTTAAAGTAGTGATGAAAATTTAAATAAACTACTCGCCGTCAAGGCGGTATATAATGATATATAACCGCCAAGGCAGCTCGCCTTTAAAGTAGCGAGGAAAGTTTCAGTAATGATATATAACCGCCAAGGCAGCTCGCCTTTAAAGTAGCGAGGAAAGTTTCAGCAAACTACTCGCCGCCAAGGCGGCTCGCCTTTAAAGTAGTAAGGAAACTTAAAAAAAAATACTCGCCGCCAAGGCGGCTCGCATTTAAAGGAGGGAGGAAAGTTTTAGCGAAACCGGTTTCAAAAAACTACTCCCTGCTAAAGCGGCTCGCTAAAAAACTTTCCCACATAAAAAAGTCAATCGCATTATTTGCACATGCTTCCTCAGGAATAAAAACAATGTCAAGTAGCACATATTTAACACTCTCCCTAATAAACAAATACAATTCCCTACCAAAAACAAATATTTCCAAACCGCTCTCTTCCTGTAACATTAATTGCAAAATTCCAAACAAAAAAGTTGTTTTAATATTTAGATCGCAGCCAAAAAAAATCCCTGCTAAAAACATGAATTACAATTTAATTTGAAATACATTTTCAAAATGGTACCAGAAAAAAATATAAGCCATTAAGTATGCAGGAATTCAAGTGAAACACGGACGATAGCATTATTTGCCTTGTTGAAACGCCGTAAAATGAAATGCTTTTAAGAAACGAAATGAAGAAAAGGACACCAATGACCAACAATGAATTTAAAAGATATCGCCATAGCAACACAATAAAACTTTAATAGTTTGATCAGGATTGAGGTTTTCGAACTCAAAGTTCAAACGCTTGTAACTTTTTTTCTAGTGGAGATAAAAGCTTGGTTCTTCGACTGTAAGTCGAATCAATTCTGGGGTTAAAAATATCGCTCTATCCAATGGCGTAAAAATCAAAACTGGAATAATTAGTTTATTTTTTATTGATGGTTTTAATGAACCAAGTATTGCAAGAAATCGGGTGAAGCCTTGTAAAAGGCAAGTTTAAAAATTGAATAACTCGTGCTGTGTTTAAGTTAGAGAATCGGAACAAACTGCATAGGACGGACAAAATTTTTCTGCTTCCAACGATATATAACATTAATATGTGCAAGTAATTTTTAACCCCAGTATTCGGCGATTTATGAGAAAATTACCTTGAATTCGAATAAAAAACGAATCGCTTATCGAATCTTTTCAAACTATAGCCTAAAGTCTTTCTGGATAAATGGACTATTCAACACAAAAAGAATTTTTCAAATGGAACCAGTAGTTCCTGAGATTAGCGCGTTCAAACAAACAAACAAACAAACTCTACAGCTTTATATATTAGTAAAGATACTGTTAAAGTAAAATAAAAAATAAATAAAATGCTGATTAAAAGTGAACAGCAAGCATTTTCATTTCCTGTTTTCCTTAAGCATCTTTAAAAAGTTAAGAAGTCCCTTAATATGAATACTGCCTGTTAAAAGACCTGAAAAGTAACGAAATCAATTGTAAATTAAAAATTATGAACTTTTCAATGAAAAGTAGATGTTCAAAATTTGTTCCTTTTTAAAGTAAGTTAAAACTGAATTGGAATGCTAAATCTCTCTACTTAAATGTGCCTTTTGCTCAGAATTGGAGAGGGTTTTGAAATTCGAGTGGAAGGTTACATTTTCATGTTTGCTATACTTTAATCAACTACTTTACTTCTATGCAAAAGTGAACAAATCTATTTAAAGGCAATTTCTTCTCTATTTGAATTTTCAAAGGAAAAAAATCAATAAACCAACGAAATTTTTTTCTTGAAATATGAAATATTATGCAATATAAATTTCATTAAAAACAACCAAAGCTGAATGGAAAATTATCAAATAAGCTATGTGCTAAAATATGATTGAAGTGAAAAACCAACTTAAATAAGACACAAATTTTCAAAAAAATACAGTATATAGCTATTTTATGGCTACAATAAAGCCAATTAATCATTTAAAAAAAAAAAAAAAAATCACACAATCATCAACTAAATCTGGAGAGAGAACGGTTATCTCATCACTTTTTGCATTGAAGAAAGGTGTACCCTTTTTTTTTTTGTACTCTTTAATCCGCATTAAATGTTATGATGGAAATTTCCATCATCATGTAAAGAAGGGTTAAGTCAAAAAGATGACTTGAGATGAGAGAAGGAAGATAAACTGTATGCGTTCACTCGAAACCCGTTGGATCGACGTGGGAAAATATTTTTCATTTTAGTAAGTATTTTGAAATTTATTCATTATAATAGGAATTGAACACGGGAGTCTGACTATGGTTTTAATTTTACTTTCTTTGAAATCAGTTCAGAAGCAAATTTCTCCTGATCATGCCCATTTCTCCCTATTTAATGCATTTGCATGTAGGGGCGAGGGTTTTTGGTAATTTGTATTGAGTGTATACCCTCACCCACCCCCCTGGAAAAATTAATAATGTTCGGCCTGGTTCGTTGGTAAGCCAGTTATTGGAGGGAAAATCAAAATTTTTCCTCATTCGCACAAAAGTTAATCGGGCCTTTTACTCAACGAAAATTTTCGCACATATAAATCTCTGTACTTGCTAGAATATAGATGTTTTCCATAACAATACCTAGTATACAGGTCCCCACAACATATAGGATATTGGTTTGGCCAAATGAGTTTGAGGGGCTGGCATATAGCCTCTTCAAAATAGTTCTAGTTCTTATCAAAAAATTTCTCATCTTGGCCTGGCCCTGCGAAAGGGGAGGGCAGCCTAGGCATGGCCCTTGGGCTCGCTAAGTTAGAGGGGCCCGTGAATTTTAGTTTTCCACCATCAGTGTCCAATTTAGGAACTTTAGGACAGTAGTAGACCTTATATTTCTAAATCATGCCCTGAACATCTGGATGGGCCCCATTGAAAAGTGTATCGAAGTACTGTGGAGTTGAAACCACAAACTTTGATTTTCAAATTCATGAATTCCATATTAAAATCATACTTTGTTATAATTTACTATTTCCTCTTTGATTTTGCTCCCCCCCTCCCAAGGTGGGGACCCTACGGCTCTAGGCCGAGCCTCATGGACTTCTTGGTAAATCAAGCCCCTCTCATCAATGGTAAATGCAAGGAAGAGAATGGGGGAAGAAGGTGTCTGGCTCCCGTCGCCAGAGAATTTCTTTCATATCCCTGCTCTGGGCGGGGCCGTCGCGATTCTCTCCTCTACTCTACTATCTTTCTCCCCGGGCCTAACACTGTGAGATTGGGGGAGCTCGTGACGTCATTCATTGAGTCGAAAGATTGGAGCGTCTTACAAGACAAATCGGACATTCGCATTGTTGATGGGTGCTTGTAATTTTTTTTTCTTGATGTTATTCATCAGGGACGTATCTAAATGGGGGCGGAAGGGACTAGTGTCCCGGGGGCCAGATTATACAGAAGCTACACTAACGAACTATTGAACAAATTTGTATTTTTCTCCAGAAAAAAGTGGGGAATTAAGTCAACTTCTGTGAAGTAAAAAGAAAAAAGACTAACCAAATGCAGAAATAAAGATGGGTGGGAAGAATGGACACATAAAGGAAAAGGGGGAAGGGGCGAAGTAAATGGTGGGAATGTATTTTGACCAATACTTGCTGTATATCTTACCTAATCATCCCACTAGACGAAGGATTCTGCGAACAAAGCCCTTTAAAGCAGCATTAAAAAGCGATGCATTTACTTAAATAGCGTCTTCCTGCCATAAAACCATTATAAAATTTTAAAATGATGTCTTCTTCAGCTTTCAATGAGGAGAATGACGGATTATCTCTCCTGCTGGGTTAAAAAAATACTGTTAGGGCTTTCAAGGCAGTCAAAGTCCCAATTTTTCACTATCCTTAGCTTATCACAATGCAAAATATTCATTCCCACCATAGGCGGCTCATTCAGGGTGACAAGGGGGCGATTGCCCCCTCACTTTTCGTGGTTAAAAAATATTGATCGAGTGAAAAATGATTTTTTACATAGCAGATAGATTAATTTCACCAAAATAAAGCAGAAAAATTCCAAAAATAGGACTTGTTTCATGTCATTTCGTAAGACTGGATGAAAATCAACCTCCCTGGTTGATTTTTGAGGCCATATTCTGCATTTTTTAGAAGTCAATTAATCAGCAATGATAAAATCTAATATTATAGCCAAATTATAACAGAAAAAAAACCTTTCAAAGGTGCTGCATCCTAACTCCCCCCTCCCCACACATTTTTTGATCCTCTGTCCCGTATTTTTCTTGACCCCCCACTTTTTTGGTTCACCAGCCGCCTATGATTCCCACATAATTCTGCTCTGTGTGCAGTAATAATTTTTTTAAATAATGTGTGGTGGGTTTCTTTCGTCCATTATTTTCATATCTCCTCTGTTTCAAGTCGCAAAAAGCTTGATATAGATCTTTACTATGAAAATATGTCATAACAGTAAGATATTAAATTAACTAAGGGTTTATTTATTCTTCATTTATTTATTTGATACTAGCTTATTACCCGACGTTGCCCGGTATTGCATTATGTTTAACTTATTTCATACTAAAATGAAATAGTGAGCTTTAAATTGATAATTCATTGTTAATCGTAATCTTTGTTGGAAAATACTCATATATTAAATGTGTTAAAATTCATCAATTTGTATGCTTAAAGGCTGATCTCTATTACTCTAAAAACTCAAAATTGAAAGAAATGGCCTTTTTTAGACAAAAAGTTTGAATTATGAGCTTTTCGGATTTTAAAAAAATTTCAAAACCTCGCCTATGTGAATTCTAGTGCATCAAAGAACCTCTGTGCCAAGTTTGATGAAAATCCGACGAAAACTGGATTTGTATAACGAACAAACATACAAAAATACATCCATTTTAACATATGTAGATTTGTTTGAAAAAATCTTATGCCTAAAAATTTTACTTCGGATTGGGTAGGTGTCAATAATATTTTTTAAGTTTTCAAAAAAAAAAGAACATGATTTGGAAAGCGCGAAACTTGCAAACTTTATATTTTAAGTATTTTTACTTATTATTCATATTTTTCAACGTGATAATTATTATACATTTCACATTGATTCGGCTAATATGTAAGCCAGCAAAAAATATGCAAAAAAATATACATGTTTTAACATGTGTATTGTACGATAAATTCCCATTTTTAAGCGAAAGGTTGGGCGAAAGCGTGCTTTCGATCTAACGCGGAGCGCGGAGGAAGGACTCAATGTGTGACGTCACTAAAGCCAGTGTGCGGCCCGGGGAAAGAAAAAGTTACTATGATTCGCGACGGCCCCGCTCTGGGCTATACCTAGTCGGCCTTGGCTATACTCTGGACTACTTTTCTAGATTGCTCTCCTGGAGTGTTGACCCATGGAGTTTATCCCTGCTGTCCTCCTTCTCTGCGACTTGGTGACGTGGGATCCGTGGGACCGAAGGAAGGAACATAAAGGAGTGCGACGATAAATTGCCATGTGTTATAGGGGTCAGGAAATATAGTACAAAACACTTCGCACCCAGAAAACAAAGAATGCATTTTCATTAACTCATCACCTCTCCATTGATAATAACAATAACTGATTTAAACATCTGTATCTGTTATTACTGTGATCAATATGTTAAGAGATAGAAGTTTTCAAAAATTCGTATACTTTTTGCTAATTTGTTCACAGTAAGCCTAAAAGGGGACCACACACTTGTTTTATGGCGTAAAGGAGAGGATCTTCTTTCTTTTTCCATGATAAAAGAATCTCAACGACAAGTGCCATAAATTTTGTTATCCCGTTAAAGATTATAGACCAGCAGGAGAGATGGAATAATTTAAGTTTTAAGTTGAAAAAACAGAAAAAAACTCCTATGGCGAAATAGTGAGCAGAACTATTCTAGTTTATTCAAATGATTTTTTTTATTCTTATTATTCTAATTTTTCTTTATATCATCAAAAACCTCAGACCTGTCACAACTTCGAGAGGGGGGGGGGTGGGACCTCCAAACATCAAACCTTGAAATCTTTTTTTTTTTTTTAAGTTGAATACTTTTTTAAAACTTTTGAGGTTTGAAAATTTCAGGGGGGGGGGGTTCTGACCCCCTGACCCCCCCCCCCACACACACTGGCTACAGCCTTGCTAGATTCCTATAAGTTAAATGCTGTAATTGAAATAATTGCATTTTAATTTTGGTGGGATAGGAATGAAAATAATGTATAAAAATACATCTACAAATGAATTATGTCTTTGACATAATTTAAAATCATTAAAATGTAGAAGAATGCCATTTAAGAAGCACATTTGCAAAATCTGTTGGTATAAGACTTATTATAAATGAAGGTGTGCTTCAAAACAAAAAACAGGTTGATATTGCACATCTTCCTCACTAGTTCATTGAATAAGTGTCAACTAAAGGTCAAGATTTGAGGTCGCCACTCGCCACGTGGCGACCTAGTTTTCAAAAGTGGCGACCCCAAAAAATTTCAACAGTCGCCACCTTTTTTTTTTTTTTTTTTTGCTATTTTTATTTTAGATTCCAAGAAAAGAAATCCACACCAGTCCAGAGATGCATCAGTAAAATAAGGCTCCGGAAAGAAATGGGAGAAGACGATGTATTGCTTTAGAATTGCCCTTCATCAAACAAAGGGGAAAAACTGGGGAAGAAGTTTGTCTGGAGTTGCTGTGGGTGGGTAGGTGGAAACAGGTTTCCATTTCTCCCCATGCTGGGGGGAGAGCAGAGGCTCCTATTTCCTCCAACAAAGAACCCCTTGCTTGACGGACAATTTTCTAGGAAAGAAGTTGCGTGTGGGGGGGGGGGGGGAGGGGGGGATCGGGGAAGATCGTTTTTTGACCGGAAATACGAGTGGACATTGGACCTCGGAGTAAAAAATATCTTTGCTTTACTGAAAGAGAAAGTTAGCATTTATAATGTCCAATGGAGTCCCTTCACGCAACGTCACAGGTCGCGTTAGGTCACGTGTCAACTAGGAAGCCGATGTAAGCAACGGGGATGAAGCGTTGAAAGCATTACTGAGGAACCGTTCTTTTTCTTAACAAAATGTGTTGCTTGTGGATGCACTAAGGTTGCAACTGAAGTCAATTGCAAGGAGAAGTTATTTTTCATATTTCCTCATGTAAATAAAGATCATTTAAAAGTTTTGTTCATAAAAATAAAATGAGAAAACTTACGGCCAAAAAACATTGTTTTTTGCAGATGACTTCGATGAAGAATGCTTTAAGTGTCAAAATTTCACCAAAAGATTACTAATAAAACAAGGCGCGATCTGTACAAAATTATTTTTTAAGAAAGAAAAGAAAAGGAGAGCTTTAAAGTGTTTAAATGCTTCATCAAGTCAAAGTGCTGTTTTTTTTTTTTTTTTTTGGAAAATTAAATTGTTTACCCAAATGTTTTCATAAATTTTACATAACATTGAAATATATGAAATCCCCAGCTAATGCAAATCAACCAACGAAGCTCTACAGATAAGCTGTAGATTAATACAGTTGTTATTTTTTTTTTTTTTTAATGTCGATGTAAGTTTACAAAAGTTTCTTTTCTTCTTCTTGCAAAAAAAAAAAAAAAAAGAATCAATATAGCATTTTTAATTCGTACAACTTTTCCTAACAGGTACATAAATATACAACGCAGAACAATAGAAGTTTTTCGAAAATTATATGGAAGAAAAAGTTCACGTAGTTTATTGTCTTTATTTATAACTATTATTATTTGTTATTATTTTTATATTAATTTAATTCTTTTACATTTCATTAAAAAAGAGCATATTTCAGCCAAATCTTCATTTTACTACTTCCTTTACTACTTAAAATTTATAGATATAAACATGTAGCATAAATGAATTATTTAGTGTATATGAATATTTCTCTGGCCAATATTTAAAAGACCTGAGTCTTACTGTTGCTCTGCGGAGAAAATATACTTTAGTTAATATAAGTTGAAAAAAGAATATAAATCTTCTGTTTCAAAGAAAACTAATTATTTCAATTGTTATTTTGAATATTAATTTTGAAGCATTCATTTTGCTATTAACCACTCTAACAAAATATTTTTTCTTGTAAAGCAATTACATATTGAGAAACTGGAAATTTATTTAGCAATGTTTTCATCCCATTAATATGCTAACATTTTTCTCAGCAGTAACGTACATAGACTTCGGTGCGCCCCCCTCGCAAGATCTGTACATGTCCCCTCTCACCCCCCCCCCCCTCTTTTTTTCGATCAAAAAAAAAAAAACGTGTAGTGCTATTTTTCCGTATTGCATGCCCCGAAACTTGTGTGCCCCCCCTCCCGTGCAGAAGGGCGCTATGTACTCTACTGTTTCTCTGTATACATATAATAAAAAGTTTTTAAAAGCACAAACCTGTTGTATATCGTTGAAAAAAAAATCTTTATCGAAGAATTCAAGAAGCAAATAGCTGAAAAATATACATATATTGCTAAAACGTACAGTTGTAATTTAATCAGAAATTATTGGTATTAATTAACAAAACTTTTACTGTTTTATCCAGTACTAGTTTATTACTAAGTATAAAATGCATTTGATTAAAAATTTTGGTAGCGTGAAACATCACTTAGATACCACTTAACATTTACACTATTTCATTGGATGGTACTTCTATGAATAAAATCTAAATATCCTTAGTTTCGTAATGGCAGAGTTAAAATTTCTTAAAAATATATTACATAAATATATGACTGAGTATATATTTAATGGTTCTACACTAGACAAAGAAAACAAATTATAAAGCTCATTTGATTAGTGAAAAAAAAAAGAAAGAAAAGAAAAGAAAGAAAGCAAAACAGAAGTTTCACATTACGTCCTATATTTTTTCTCACAAAACCATGGGTATTTTAATTGTATTTGCACAATGTATTCACATACAAAATAATGTTTATAGAAATGCATATATTTTAGAAAAAGTCAATTTCAATTTTAGCAGAAAGTCATTTTACTATACAAGGAGAAATTTAAAATATGTATTCATTACAAAGAACATTTTTTAAAAATAAATTAAAAACAACTTTTTATGCTGTTTTTAGACTCTTAACTGACACTTACAATTTTTTTTTCTAAAATTACCTCTCTCATGCTCATGCTAAAAAAAATTCAGAGAGAAATAAACTAATAACAAATATTACGAAGTAAAAAACATTAAAAGTCAACTCTAAATAAGAGATTAAAACTAAATCAATCTGACCTAAATCATAATTAAAAAGATTAAACTAAACGTAAGTACTATATTATTAATTACAAAAATAACGTAAATAGCCAAAGCAAACTAATTTTGATCGGCCACCTCCAGTTAAAACTCAATATGAAAGCATGCTAACAGAGTAGCGATCCCAGCCGACACGTGACATCCACTGTGCGGCCCTCTAGCGGTGAATTGACTCCATTCTTTTCATAGAAACAGACTGCAATGTTTTACCAATCCAAATATCTCAGTTCTATCTGCATCTGACACGTTTTTTACAATACAAAAAGGAAGTAATCAGAAAATATCTTGATATATACAATTTAGTATATTTGAATGCATTAATAAAACCAAAGCTTTTTTTTTTTTTCAAAGAGGTTTTTGTTCTAAGCAGATACTCTTGCAACACCAGGTGCACAATCAGGGTGAAAATTTTAAAGTTATACACAAAGCTAATGTTAAAATTACAATCCATATAACAGGGAAAAGTAGCTTAGTTTAATAGATTAGTAATAAGTTGTTTGGTAGTCCTTAGTCCAATATCACTACCCAAGGAATAACGTTATAAAATCCTTGTTGCACCCATGTTACTATAAATTTAGTATATAATGCAATAATTGAAATTTCATAAAATAAATTTCTGGAAAAGAATTATTTGGTTTTTCACTTTACAAATTGCAACCGTTTGAAAGGATAAAAAAATCTGCTGCTCTTCTTGCATGTTGCATCTATCCCTATGCTTTCAAGGTCTTTTCTGTACTCTAACTGATTATGAATTTTATAAAGAGAAAAATTGGGGGGATATATCAAATATATGAGGGAAAATTTATTTAAAGGAAAAATATTTTTGACCTACATTCCTGCTTACAATACATTGAAGAATTAATTTGAAACATTGCTATTTTCGCAAACTAATGATTAATTGAAAATTTCAATTGTTCATTAATAAGCTATGTTTTTAATATAATTGTAATTTAAAAATGTATTGAACAATATATGGTTGAATACTATGAAGTTTTGCTCCTTCCTCAACTATTTGACTGAAATAGTTATTTTATAATTTAGCTATTCAAAATTATTGTTTGAATCATTAATATAGTTACAGATAGTGAAAAATCAAAGCTGTTGAATTTTATCATTTTGAAAAATGCTCAAAACAGTGTACATTTCTCAAATTAATTTTCAGAGCATTTGTATTTATACAACTGTTATGCATATATTTTTTTAATTACTAATAAATGTTTTTGAAGTATTGAGATGTGTAAAAGTAGATTGATTCCTAGAGGCCACAGTCAGTGGTACCTTAGAACTCGTAACTAATTACCTTGGAAGTTCTAGGTACGCAATACTTCTTGTAACTCCATGATTGTTATAATTTATATTTTTTGTTAGCATTACTTTAGTATTAGCACCTTTATAATGTTTGATAGTTCCCATCAAGAATTTTAAATAAAACATACTTAAAAACATTTAAAGAGGCAAATTTATACCCCCCCCCCCCCCCATTCTCGTACTAGGGTGGTATTTTCAAAACTCGGTGAAACTGGTGGCCACCAAGTTTTTTGAGTCTAGTGGCCACTGGCCACTTGAAATTTTTCTAAATCTTGAGGTCTAGTGTCAACTTTTAAATACTTAGCTTATCAACCATGACCCCGATTTACGTTTTCTCCCTCGTGATGTTTTTTATCACTGATCTGACTAAAAATGTAAAATCGGAGTTCCAAACAATATTAAAAGTGTATTTCATGTATCAGGGACCCCGTTAGAGATTTTAAGTTGTTAGCCAGTAAATTAACCTAATTTCAATGTTAATTTGCAAATTTTAGCTATTTTTTTTCCTATAATAATCTATAGGATAGACAGACCAGTGAATGAACACTTAAATAAATTTTTAATTTCAAAAATTCATAGTGTCAGGAAAAATAGTAGCAGTTGCCACATCACAGTAAAAACACTTCAGATGATATACAGTCAATTCTCGATAACTCGAATTTGAAGGGACCGAAAAAAAACTTCGACTTATCGGAAGTTCGACTTATCATTAGTTTCAATTTGCAACACTTTAATAACAAAAACTTGGAATATTCAATTAATGTATAGACAACTGACAAGTTTAATTAGTTAAAATGTACACTATTTGAATTAAAACGTTAAGAAAAAAAAAAGAAAAATGAATCTTTCTTTTTATACATATTTCTTTCTTGTAGGATAATCCGTCATTTTAAGCTTCATTGAGCAGTTTTGTAATTTAGAGAACGGTAAATATTACACCTTTTTCACACATCATTCTTCTTTGGCAACAGATTCATTTTCTTCCATAGTTTGTATGTACTCTTCGTCGCAAACCTCAGTGTTTTAATCACATTTCGAAAATTCACATTAAGGAAATTTTCTTTACCAACGACTTTAAAAGTCGTTTGTTTTTGATTTAATAATTACTATGCCACTGTCACATTTCATTGAAGATTGAAGAAGCAAAACTTTTGAAACAATCAAATCCCTTACAAACGCAATAAGTACAAATAATATAGAGTCACCACAGGTGTTATTCCCTTATTACACATTGCTTCATCAGATTTTCTTTTGACTTCAGATTTTCTCTGTCACATCAAAAAAAAAAAACTTCGAGTTAAAGGAAGTAAACTTCGAGATAGGGAGGAAAATTAACATAGAATTGAAGACAAAGGGGTCGGGACCTAATAAGAAATTCGAGTTATAGTAACATTCGAGTTATCGAACTTCGAGTTATCGCGAATTGACTGTATATGTTACGGCCAAAGCCCGAAGTCGGCCAGTTCGCGAATTGGCCGGCCACTTCGCGAAATGGCCAATACCGTCTCAAAATGACCGGCCAAAGTCCGATCTTTCCTTGATTTCGGGCTTTGGCCAGCCAGTTCGCGAACTGGCTAGAGGCGATCGGCCAAAGTTAGAAAAAAAGGTAGTGACACATGTTGTGTGTTATGACCTTTTTCACATGTCACATTTTTTGCTTGTTTACCATAATGCTAATGATAATTACATTTTATCTGCCACAGAGTAGGAGCGGATACAGAAATAGCCTTTGTGTCGGGCCCAGAAAAGTAAAAAGTGCTTCCCCCCTACATTTTTTATATAAAAAAATTCTCACAAAGTTCCTTTAAATAAAAAAGGGAGGGGGGGAGAAAAAAACATAAAGTCAATTGATCTACTTTAAAGTGCAGAAGGATTACATACGTGTACTAATTTACTTCGAATGTGTGGCGAAAATTTTTTTAACATTTAGCCCATCAACTATTAAACAATGGTTCCCAGCATGGGGGCGATTGCTCCTGAAGGGCGATTAGACTCCTCAAAGGGGCGGTAAATTCTTAAAGGGCGATGGGTATTTAGAGGAGAAAAAACAGTAGAAATAAAACTAGCGAAAACCGAAATTGTAAACATGTAGGAAACCGGTTGTTCAGAGTTGATCGGAGTGTCTTGAGCTAGTG